>PVJH01018056.1:0-46193 GCA_004026705.1 Nesogale talazaci | reverse complement strand
CACACTGCTCAGGCTGCCATAGCTTCTCTGACAGGATGGCCCTCCACAGCAAGGAGGACCCATGCTGGGACCTCACTTCCCTGAGCACTAACTCTTTTTTTTTTTTTTTTGGCATCACTGTTCTCCGGTGGTGGGAGTAGGAGGCCCAGCCCCACTGCTGGAATTGAACCTCCGTCCCAGTGGGCCGCAGTCCCGCGCACTACCACTACGCCACCGGGGCTCAGCCCGAGCACTAACTCTTTATGGGGGTAAAAAGTCCCATCTTTGTCCCAGGGTGCACCTGGAGATTTCAAACTGCAGACCTGGGTGGTAGCAGCCCAATTTGTGGCCAGTGTGCCCCTGGAGCTCCAAATAAGCCACAGAGGACTCTAACTCGGGGAGTCCCCAGTTTTGCCACTCCCCTGCTGGGGAAAACTCAGCAGTTGGTAGAAAGCACTTGACCTTATTTCTATACTCACAACCAGGGGTCCAGAAAACTAGCCCTATTTTAAGGAAGATCTCCCTTGTCCCGAGATAGAAATACTTACAAATACCTTCTTCAGGCCAACTAATATACCCCCTACTCCCTCTCGCTCACCCAGCCCCCTCAATAGTCCTCCCTAAAGGAGCAGTCTTAAAGGTGCTACCATAATAGACGAATCATTCAGGAAACTTCAGTGTCTTAGGGTTATCTGCAGAGATGAGGAATCAAGTTTTATAGCTAAGCCATCTTAAAATGTGGCAACCCCCTGGGGAAGGCTCAGGAGGGTTTGAGGTCAACTAGCACTAGGTTAAGACAATGACGTACTTCATTGTGTTTATTATGTTACTCGCTTATGATATTAACTATTGACTATGTTATATGTTAGTTGTATGATGTTCATCCCTTATGAAAGAGCGCCATTATATATGCCCATCAGAAAATACATTCACGCTTTCAGTCCTGACATGGGACAAAGAGCCTCTGCGTCCCACTGTCTGTCTGTCTTCAATATTTTCCACAATTGCAAAGTCACTCCTGAGGACCCATTAGAGTGTTGGGGACCCCCCTCACCCCAACACCCTGCCGACAAGAGAGCAATCTCAGGACCAAGAAGAGAGAGGATTCTCGGGATCATCAATAAAGAGCCAGTAGCACTGCCTGTTCATGATCCAGAAGTGGTCAAGGCAGCAGAGGCCATGAGACAGGGCGCAGGAGCAGCCCCAAGACTATGCGACCTTGGGGCAGCTCAGCGGGCAGCATTCCTGGCTCATGGTCAAGGGACCACATGAGGCAGAAGCCAAAGAACTGAAACAGATTAGGCTGCTGGCTATGGAGCAGCACTGCTGTGAACTATTGACTGTATCCTTAAGGTTTTATGAGTCTAACTTATGGTAATGTGTTCACGTTCATGGTAAACCTCCCTTGTGCATCTTATCTGTGAGTTCTGTGTAGCCATTGCCATGAATTATCCGAGCCAGCCAACAAGTAGAGGACCATGGGAGAAATAAAAATAAAGACAGAGGAAAGACGGAGAGTGGGGGCTGTCTGACCTCTGCCTTATGGCAACTGGTCGCGTGGCCCCCACACCATTTTCTTACATGCTCATGTAAAAAAGCCCAGATGTGTCAGAGTCTGCTTCCACCAATTATAAAGTAAGAGGGTAAGATCATTAGGACCGAAAGACTGGAGCACCTTTAGGGACCAGGCAGCAACATTGAGGTGTGAAGCTTCCAGGTATAAGAAAAGCTGGAGGAATGGTTTCTGGAAATGGAGAGGACAAAGCTGCAAACATTCAAATTCCTGTCAACAAAACCAAAGCACTACAAGGGAAATTTTTCTTGGTCCACTGCAGCCATTTCGATGCCCTGGGGAAAGTCTGTAATCCTTAGCGCAGACGATATCGTGATCCCCACCCACTTCAAAATTCTATACCATTATACTTTATATCATTAGACAACATAATTATAATCTCAACTGTATGTGGAATTTAGGGGTGGTATCTCTAAACAGGGCAATCCAAACAATGTCATGTCTTTTGAAAACTTAATTTATACCTTATCAATACTGTCTAAACTGTAACTAAGCACCACCTCAATTAGGTCATAAGACTATCTCTGGTTATTTATTAAACAAACAAGGAGATGAGATGCCAAAGAAAACTAGAAAAAGGAATTATCTAAAGGAAATATGATCCCGAACATATTTCAAACTACTGTAAGGATGCTTGGGGGCAAAGAGGGATGGATTATAAATGGACGAAAGATAGAAGCAGCGAGAACATCAGAAGAACAAGACAGAGTGGGGGAGGGAGGGGTCAAAAGAGGAGCTGACCAGGAGGGAAGGTGAGGAAGAAAGGGGGAACCGATTATAAGGATCTACATATAACCCCCTCTCTGGGGGACAGACAACAGAAGAGTGGGTGAAGGGAGATGTTGGGCAGTGTAAGACAGGACAAGATAATAATAATAATAATTAATAATAATTTATAAATTATCAAGGGTTCATGAGGTGGGGAAAGGCAGGGAGGGGAAAAAATGAGGCACTAATGATACCAAAGACTCAAGTAGAGAGCAAATGTTTTGAGAATGATGAGAAATATAATTTGACAAGCAGCATGAGTCAATCTGAATTTTTCTCTTCAAAAATCTGGGTGCATCAATAGCTTGGCCAGCTCTGAGAGGAACATAATACAATAATACAGGGCTGAGCCCTGGTGGCGTAGTGGTTGTGCGCGGGACTGTGGCCCACTGGCATGGAGGTTCAATTCCAGCGGTGCGGCTGGGCCTCCAACTCCCACCACCGGAGAGCAGTGATGGCCCCCCCCAAAAAAAATATATACGTGCTTTAGGTGAATATTTACTTTAATCATAATAGTCTATTATTATATAAACCCTAATCCCAAGGTATCATTATTATCTCCAAGTTATGGTCCATTACTTTTGTCTGAATCTCAAATTCCTTTCAAAAACCACTTGATTAACAGCATTGACATGAGATGCAATATTTTAGTTACTTTAATCATTAAGATTAAAGATAAATATGCAAAAATATAAAACTTCTTGAAAAACACATTAAAATTGATCTTACGTGGCTCCAGTTTTGGAGATAGGGCAAATATATTCTGCCTTGAGCATCCACATGTTTCCCAACTGATATTCCCATATTTGCAGTTGGCTTCAAGAAGCAAATGGGTGGGGCAAAAGGGTGAGAATCCAAAATCCACAAGCATATTGGTATGTTATATGTATTACCTATTTGAGATAAAATAAACACATATACAAGCAATCATGAAGTGTTTCCATTCTATTCATAGCAGGGCTAGGCATCATTTTAAGAAACATAGGCCATCTAGTGAAGTTTACATATACTTATGTATATCAAGGCCTGTTTCTCCCATTTTGTTCATACTTACATTGGCGATACATTTCCATTAGGATAATACCAGTGTAACTTTTAAGTACATTTAATAAGGACAATGACCAGCCCATTCAAGTCTATAAAGAATAAGAAGGCGGGCTGAGTCCCGGTAGCGTAGTGGTTGTGCGCGGGACTGCGGCCCACTGGGACGGAGGTTCAATTCCAGCAGTGGGGCTGGGCCTCCTACTCCCACCACTGGAGAGCAGTGATGCCCAAAAACCAAAAAAAAAAAAAAAAAAAAAGAATAAGAGGGCATAGTCTGTCCAATGTTTGGGAAACAGCCTCATCTCTATGACATCTCTGCTTATCCCAAACGGAGCTATCGAACTTCCCTGGGAAGCCATCACTTTATCATTTTTAAAATTTACTTTGGGTTGAAATGACTTGCTTATCAACCTGTTTCTCCTTCTCTAATATAAAACTATAGAAAGGATTATGCCTTATTCACATCTATAACTCCAACACATACTGTGTGTTCAAGAAAAGTTCCTTAAATGATAGGAATGAATAAACAAACCAACCAATGAAAACAAATGAAAATGAACCTGACGCTGGGTCTCAAGGGGCTCAGCTATTGCAGATACTTTCACATACGAATGACAGGCTAACATGTGCAAGAATGGGAATGGCAGAATCCTCATGTAGTTGTGACACCATTGTTAGTGAACGCCAAGCCCACCTCCACGCGGGGCACACCGTTCACCAAGGAAAGAAGTGCTCTCCGCGCTCCCCACCATGGGGCACGAGTTCGTCTGCTGTGATCCAGAGGATGCTGGTGGGCTGATTTTTGGAAGTAGCTCCCCAGGACTCCCTTCCTCATCTAAGTCAGTCTGGAACATGAGTCAGCATCGTCGTCACAATGCGGACATCCAGCGACCAGAAAGGCGGCTGCTGTGCATGAGGCGTACATTTGGGCGTCAAACCTGGACCTCCTGCTTGGAAAGTGAGACTCACCACTCACTGCACCAGCGTTGCCCACAACTGGCCAGATGGATTTGGATAAGCCTCTCACTAAGTGGCTGAGCTTCAGTTTCACCTATTAAATGGGAAAATGCCATAGCAAATGGAGGGGTGGAAAGGAACAGAGCATCAGTGTCCTGGAGAAAAAGATGAGACCCTGGTAGCATTCTACAGAAAGCAGGGAGAGTTCTGAATAGGGCCGAGCCTACAGTCTCTCTTGGTCTCCTCTGTACCCCAGCAACTAGCATAGTAGGAGGCAAGAGTTGACATTTACAAAATAGTTTTGATATGGAATGCAACTTGTCCGCACCAACCTAAGCTTTCCTTGACTAGGACGGGATCCTGCCATGCCCTGTGAAATTGTGTACAGATCACACAAATATGAAAACAGTTTGTGAATGTCAAGTACTCATTAAATGGATTGCTTTTTAAGAAAATACCCACATTTAAACTTCCAAACTTACCTTGATACATCACTGGAATAGTGCCAGTAAAATTCAGCAGGTCTTTCTGGGAACTATCTTTAAAAACTGGAAAGGAAATAAATAAATAAATAAAAATAAATAAACTAGAAAGGAACAAAACCCCTAAGTATGCAATAAGTAGGGGGAGAAAATCAAAACAAATCGGTATCCACATAAACACACATCTCCAGTCTCTAAGACCCACCATCATCCAGGCATCATCAGCCACAATGATGAGGGGGAATGACTAGATGCCATTTTCTCAAAAGGTGCAGGGAGACAGCTGAAAGGGCCTGAGGCTCTGGTACCAAACTGGTGACTTTTGGTCCTTGAGCCTCTTTGAGCTCCAGATTCCTCACCAATACAATAGAGAGAGCTTCACTAGGTTTTCAAAAGGACAAAAGGTGATCACTAATATAAAACCCTTAGTAAGAAGTAGCATTAAGTGTTATGGGGACATTATTAAACAATTGTCACGTGAAACAAAATCAGCTATAATCCCTTTCAGAAAGTTTAATTTTTTTTTTTGGGGGGGGGGGAGGCGTATCACTGCCCTCTGGTGGTCGTGGGAGCTACCCAGTCTTGCTCCTGGAGAGCCACTGCTGGATTTGAACCGCCAAGCCTGTGGGCCGCAGTTCCGCACTCAACCACTATGCCACCGGGGCTCAGCCCCAGAAAGTTTAATTTTATAATTTAGTTTATCTTTTAAAGCAACCTCTTGGGAGGGTAATAATTAATTTCTTTAGTTTCTCAAGTCTAGTAATTCTCAACCTTTGTTCGGGTTTCAGTGCCCTGCAAATTCACCATCATGAAGTGGAATACTGGTGAGGAAATAAAAGTGCATGAAAGGGTCACAAGTGCACACAGTCATCCAGATGGAGGTAAAAACACCGAGTTACAACGCGTACTGCCATTGCTACCGATACAAAGGCGCACGTTGATTACATAAGCATTGTACTTTGAGAGCTTAATGGCTCTGAGATCACTTTTTCTGGGGATCAGTGAGGAAAGGCGACGAGGTGTCAACTAGTTGTGACTGTCACCTAATCTGGTGTCAATTTGAGGATTAAGAGTGTAGGGGTGGAGTCTAGACTGTCAATCTAGAGATAGCCAAGGAGACCTCTGTGTGGGCGTGGCCTTCTCTGAGAATTCTGATAACCCTGGTACTTCCTTCTTGGAAGCAGGAGACACGCTCTCACTTCTTGGAGCCTCTCTACTGACAATACTCGCTCTCTGGGAGACTCGACTGACAAGGACGTCCCTGCGAGACATCCCTGAGAAGAAGGCATATAGACCTACCCGGATGCTGCAAGAAACCTGGACCTAGACGAGCCACGTGGAGACTCCCGCCAGTGCTGAGATGTTTACACCACCACTGAATCCAACGATAGTCTACCCAACAGCTTGTGATCATCCTGCATTCGTGTGTCATTGCATGTGCTTCGTGAGTCTGAAGAGGACTTTATAGACTGGTATTGGACATACGGGCATTATCGGGCTTACGGACTTGACCTGGACTGGGCTGGGATGTCTTCTCAATGCTCAATTGCTCTTGTATATAAATGTCTTTCTTGTACACATATGCATGTTTATGTATTTGTTTCCTAGTCTACCCAGACTGACACACTAGTACAACGAAGCATCAACTCCATATGATGAAGGCAGACGTTCTATAAGAGCATAAATCAAATGAGTTTCTAGACATGGGTTCAAACCCCAACTCCTCCCCTAGCTCTGCAATTTAAACTTAATGAGTTCCCACTTCTTTACCTGAAAAATTAAGACAAAGATACCATCTCACAGATTTGGTCATACAAAGCATGCAAGAGAATGTAAATAAAACATATGGAAGCATCTCCAGTTATACAAATGGATTTGAATCTAATAATTTCTTCCACATATAAAATTAGCTATCTTAATAACTCAAGATTTCTGATAAGTATATCTGAATTTGATATATTTTTAATCCAAACTAATTCAAATATAAAACCTATTCAGTTTTTTAAAAATGTTTTGATTAATTCATGGATATTGAAATAAATTTCAGTATCACCTACCTTTTTTTAAAAATATTTTTATTTTAGGTATCACTGTCCTCTGGTGGTGGGAGTAGGAGGCCCAGCCTTTGCTCCTGTGAGCTGGAATTGAACTTCCATTATAGTGGGCCGCAGTCCTGCGCACAACCACTACACCACCGGGGCTCAGCTACCTTTTAAGTGGAAGAGACTAGAAAATGCCAGAGTGACATAGTATTTTATCTATAGTATGTGAGGTCGTAACACAAATTGTATTTCCAAGTCTGGGTTGCAGACAGAAATAAGTGAAAAACAGTAAACTCTTAATAAGATCTTCTCTTATTAAGTGATCACCAAAACATTAAATAACTTAGATCTAAACCATATCAAAAAAAAAAAACAACAAAAAAACAACCCAACAAACAAACAAACCCAGAAGTCCACTGCCAGCTAGTCAATCAATTCTGACTTGTAGTAACTTTTTACAAAGTTTTAAGGCAAACCCTTTTGGGCAATTTGTTGTAATAGTGATAGAAAACAAATACAGTATGTGTTCTATTAACTAACATATTTCCCACAAACCATAGGTGATGTGGGAGAAATGAGAAATTATGACTCTGCAGTTCTCTAGAACCAAATAAGTTCAAATACTGAAGCAAATAGTAGACTATTTGACCCTTACCATAGGTGTCCACAGAATATCTGAAATGTGGGTAAAACGTATTAACATTCTTCAGTTCTTCCACAGTTAGATCTCGGAACTTGTACTGAAGAGAGAAAAGTGATAATAAGATCCAAGTAAAACAATGATCGGCAATAAGCATTACAGTTAATCAACGGAATGGTTACTGTGTGCTTGGTGTGAACTTTACTGACACGAATAGTATTTGGATTAACCCTTCTAAGAGTAACCTAGGAGGTGAGTAACTCAATCTCCCTTCCACCCACTCCTAGTGACTCCACAGGAAAGAACAGAATAGAACTGTCCCTTCCAGTTCCCAAGGCTGTAAATCTTTCCGGGAGCAGCAAGTCTCATCTCTCTCTTGTGGAGTAGGCAACAGGCTTGAGTCACCGCGCATCTGGGGAGCAGCTCCACTCTAACCCACTACACCAACGCAGCTCCTTACTAGGCCGGCAGGGCTCGCAACTGTTGCACTTTGCACAATAAAATGAGAGCTGGAGAATCCCAGCAACTTGTTGAGTTACATAGTATGTTAAGTGGTGGGAATAACAGCTCAAACCCAGGACCTGGGCCTTTAATCATGACGTCCAACTTCCTCCATTTTGCAGAGTAATAATCAAACAGACATCCATGCAGCAACTCGTGTGCTTCTAGAACAGGACTGGCCAACAGAACTTTCTGAGTTGATGAAAATGATTTATTATCTGTGCTGCCCAAGATGGTCAATACAGCTGAACGGTGACTTGTGTGCCTGAGAAACGGACTCTTGAATTCTAATTGCAAATCCTACTTTCAGCAGACACAAGTGGCCAGAAGCCACAATATTAGCGAGTCCCTAGGACATTTCTAATCCCATAACGTGAGTACACCTTCTTTTCCAATTCCTCAGCCTGCCCGGGAATAATGTATTCATTCCTTTACTTTTCCCCTCCAAATTTACATCACATATGCGTTTATCCCTCAACAACAAACTGCTTAATTTTCCTTGTTGCCAGGCTTATCAAAAGACAATTTCATATATAACCTCCACCTAAAAGTTCCTAAGATGTATCCGTACTGTTGCATACAGCAGCTAATTTTCATTGCTACAAAGAGCGATGTATCCATACTGTTGCATACAGTAGTTTATTTTCATTGCTACAAAGTACATTGTTCCTCCTTGTTATGAATATACCACAAATTATCCTTTTTCCTGGCAACGGACATTTACGTGTCTTCTGACCAGGAAACTCATGCCAGTCCTGCCCCAGAAACGTAGGCCAAACTTTGCGGTCAGCCCTCCCCCCAGGCCAGCTTTGACCATCTGAGGCACTCTAGGGGCCTTCAAGCGTTCCTAAATCGACTCAGGTCTTTTCCTTCATTGCCGCTAACTACTCTCCAATATGGTCACTGATGACTCTTGCAAGGAGTGCGACCTGAGCGGGGTCTCTGAAGGCTGAAGTGCTGCGAGAGGAAAAGATCAGGCCGGAGCAGTATGGAGAAGGACGGGCGTGGAAGGCAGCGCGTGTGCCGGGAGCCGTCTTTAAGAAATCATCACATCTGGGGGACAAGGGGGGTCCAAGCGATGGAGTCGGGGTGGAGTCGGTGCCCAGACCCCCCCCCCCCCGAAAGGCGTGTCCTCTGCCTCCAGCAGCCCTTTAGGGACCAATCCCCCACCGGCTCAACCCCTGCGGCAGGCCAGGGAAAGGGGCAGAGAAGGCAGCGTGAGCGGGGGCGGGCACGTCCCTCGGGCGTGCGAGACGCCCCCCGAGCCCGGGGCCCCAGACCTGGCCCAGCGCGCCGCCCCGACCTTGCCAAGCAGGCGCCTCAGTCCCTCGCAGTCAAACTCCATCTCCAGCGAAGACGGGGACCCAGGCACCAATAACCCAATCCCGGGACCTCCTTCCGGGGACAGCCCGGGACGGCGGCCGCCGCAGACCAAACTTCCTCGGCCGGCCAAGACCCCGCCCCTTTCCGAACTGGGACCGCCCCTCTCGGGAACATGCCTCGGGCAGGCTCCGCTGGCTCCGTCCTGCGCTGGAGCAGGGAGGGAGCGAGTGGTTAGAGTGTGCATGGACGTGCTGGACGTGCGGGAAGCAGGACCCAGCTTGCAGGAAGGAAACCTGCGGACATTTATGCAAAGAGAGGTAGTGAAGGAACCGAGAAGGTAAGAAAAACACGAGGTCTTTTTTTCTTTTTTGAAGCACGTCGAAGTGGAGGCGGACGTGCTTTGGAATGGCTGTTGGTCATTATCACGCTCCGGCACTCTCTACTTACACTGCCTACAAATAAATAGTGCGTCTGGGGAGTTAAACGCCATTCCACCGCTGTTGTAGACTGCAGACCAAAATATGCAAAGGTGTATTCATAGTGATGGTTCTGTGCTGTCAGAATGCATGCATGTCAGAATGCATGCATGCCGTTCGCTAGTCATGCATCTAGCGAGGGGCTTCGTTGTCATTTTTCATTAATCAAAATATCTCACTGAGTTCATGATTCTAAACCAGGACGAGATTGTGCTGGTGTGTCATTTTATGGTGAAAGTCACTGATCAATTTATCTAGATAAAATGAACAAACTCTTATGGTCAATCACATTCGTAGCAACAATTAACCCCCATAGGCCCACCGGTATTCTATTCTTCCCATTTTGGTCTGAAATGAAACAATCTAAACTGAAAGATATCAATCATGTCTTTATAAGACAGGTCTTTATAAGGGATACTACTATCTTAGTGTGGCAAGTCACCCTAACTTAATTTTGTCATTCAGCAAATCAGAGGTATTAGTATGTAACAGTTGTTTATAGGGGCGGTTGCCTCTACAAACTCACTACCAGGTGGATGTTACAGTAAAAATCACAGAACAAATATTGTCATCTATACAATCTACAATTAATTAGAAATAAGATAGGAGTACTCCCAAATGACTGCTCTGTGTCCTTAGACAACTGAACAGACACCTCACAAGGAGCGTCTAAAGCAGTGGGTCTCTACCTTCCTAATGTCGTGATCCTTTCATACCGTTCCTCACGTTGTGGTGATTCCCCAATTATAAAATTATCCGTTGCAGGCTGAGCCCCGGTGGCGTAAGTGGTTGAGTGCGGGACTGCGGACTTGGCGGTTCAAATCCAGCGGCGGCTCTCAGGAGCAGCGCTGGGTGGCTCCCACCATCACCAGGGGGCAGTGATGCCCAAATTAAAATATATATATATATCCGTTGCTACTTCATAACTCTAAATTTGCTACTGTTATGAATCTGGTGATCCCTGTGAAAGAATCTTTGACCTCCAAAGGGGTCGCCTCCCACAGGTTGAGAACCACTGCTCTAAAAGGAATGTAATCCTATTCTTTTTTTATTTTATTTTATTTTATTTTTTATTATTTTTTATTTATTTTATTTTTGGGGGCATCACTGCTCTCTGGCGGTGGGAGTAGGAGGCCCAGCCCCACTGCTGGAATTGAACATCCGTCCCAGTGGGCCGCAGTCCCGCGCACAACCACTACGCCACCGGGGCTCAGCCCCCTATTCTTTTTTTAATATTGTGGTTTAGATGGAAGTTTACAAAGCAAATAGTTTCCCATTCAACACTTTACACACATTTTGCAGTTGCATTACAAGTTGATTTCTGATGTGAAGCAAGCATGAGGAAAAAGCAACAGGACTGATATTTCTGGAGGGATTAGGCTGGAGGAGGAGGTGGAGGAAGGGAACAGTGAGGAACCACCACCATAGACAGGGGAAGAACTAGGGAATTAAAATCCACAACAAGGAGAGCATAGAGATCCTGGGCATGTTGGAGCAACAGCAATCTAGCTGAGAGGAATTATTAAGAGGCAAAATAAGGGCAAACATGATGGTGGGGAAGGAGGAAACAGGAAGGGTCTTGGATGCAAAGCTATGGACAGAGGTATAAATATAAGTTTAACTAATAAAAATGGAGGTATTGCCATGAGTACATATATTTATATGGCAATATATTGAGGAAGTAGATGGACTTTGGGCCTCTGCTCAAACCCTCCCTCAACACAAAGACACTTGGTTCTAAAAACCAGGCATTCTGTGATGCTCACTGTTGAAGACAAAGTGTGTGCATAAGCAAATGTGAAGAAAGCTGATGGTGCCCAGCTATCAAAACATATAACATCTGGGGTCTTAAAGGCTTGACATTAAACAAGCTTCTCTAGCAGAGAAGCAACAAGCCCACACAGAAGAAGCACACCAGTCTGTGCAATCATGAGATGTCGACGGAATCAGGTAACAGGTTATCAGAAGACCCAAAACAAACAAATGTATAAAAACCATATGGTTGAGAATGTGTGGAGCTGGAGCAAAGACCCCAAATCCATCTGTAGACAAGAGGACATCCTCTCATAGAAGGTTCACAAGGAAAGGATGAGTCAACCAGCGTGGAGTATAGCTCTGACTGTGGCAGTCACCTAATCCGGTGTCAGTTTGAGGATGAAGAGTGTAGGGGTGGAGTCTAGCCTGTCAATCTGAAGATAGCTAGTGGGATCTTTGTGTGGGCGTGGCCTTCTCCTGAGAATTCTGGGAAATGTGGTCATTCCTTCTTGGAGCCAGAGACACTATCTCTCTCAGTTCACTTCCTTGTGGACTTTCTACTGACAACACTTGCTGCCTGAGAGACTCGACAGACAAGGCTGGCTCCCAGTAAGACATCCTGAGGAGAAGCCACGTGGACCCACCCTGATACAGCAAGAAGCCTGGTCCTAGAGAAGCCACATGGAGACTCCTGCCAGCGCTGAGATGCTCACAACACCACTGGAACCAAAGACTTTCTACCCACTGGCTTGTGGTCATCCTGCATCTGACATCATTGCATGTGTTTCATGAGTCTGAAGGACTTTGTGGATTGGTGTCAGACATATGGGCTAATATCAGACTTATGACCTTGATCTGATTGGGTTGGGATGTTTTCTTAATGTACAATTACCCTGTATATAAAACTCATATACATATATGTGCTTATGAATTTATTTCTCTAGTCTACCTGGACTAACACACTGATGAAACATACAGTATTCCTCTGGTTCTTTGAGGCTTCCTCACTCCCCATTATGATCCCAGTCCTGCCTTCCACTACGGGTTAGGCTGGAGCATGTACACAGGTAGAGATAAGAGCGCAGGACACATAGACTCTAGGTCAGATAAACCCCTGAGGAACAGAAACAGGAGTAGTGATACCCGGGGTGGGGGGGTGGGGGGAGGGATCAGGAGGAAGATGGGGAGAAAAGAGGGGGAAAACCATGTAGGGAGAGAGTGGCCGGTGTAAAATATGAAAATAATAATTTATATATCAAGGGATCACGAGGGTGGGATGGATGATAAAAAGAAGATCTGAGCCCTGGTGGCATAGTGGTTAAGAGTTAGGCTGCAGGGGCTGAGCCCCGGTGGCGTAGTGGTTGTGCGCGGGACTGCAGCCCACTGGGTTGGAGGTTCAAATCCAGCAGCAAGGCCGGGCCTCCTACTCCCACCACCAGAGAGCAGTGATGCCCCCCAAAACAAAAAGAATTAGGCTGCAGTCTGCAAAAGAGGAGCTGATACCAAAGGCTCAAATAGAATGTAACTATTTAGAAAATAATGATGTATAAATATCCTTGACACAGTTGATTTGTGGATTGTTATAAAAGCTGAAAGAGTACCAATAAAATGATCTTAAAATAAATAAATAAATCCCCTCACCCAAAAAAAAGATGAATATAGGGCTGAGCCCCGGTGGCGTAGTCGTTGTGCGCGGGACTGCGGCCCACTGGGACGGAGGTTCAATTCCAGCAGTGGGGCTGGGCCTCCTCCTCCCACCACCGGAGAGCAGTGATACCCCCCCCCCAAAAAAAGTTAAAGATAAATAAATAAATCTCTGAGCCCTGCCTTTGTCTCAAGGTTGTTGGTGTGTTGTGCTTTTAGTTCTTGGAATTTTTTTATTTCTTCAATTACTTAGTAGTTTTTAAGCAGTGTTATTCAGTTTCCATTTATTTGTTTCCCTTGATATCTCTATAGCATTATAATCTGACAAGATACTCTTTATTACTTTGATGTTTTAAAATGTATTAATGCTTGTTTTGTGGCCTGACATATGTTCTACTCTAGAAAATGACTCATGTGCACTGGAAAAGAAAATGTGTGTGCCTGCTGTTGTTGGGTAGAGTGTTTTGTGTATGTCTATGAGATCAAGTTGACTATACTACATAGCCTACATTCTCGAGTTTTCCAGCTTATTTTTATTTGGGGGGGGGCATCACTGCTTCTGGTGGTCTTGGGCGCTACCCAGTGCTGCTCCTGAGAGCCGCGGCTGGATTTGAACCGCCAAGTCCACAGGCCGCAGTCCTGCACTCAACCATTTATACCACTGAGGCTCAGCCCTCCAGCACATTTTTAATGCAATTTTTGTGGTAAAATTAGGTGCCTCGGTTGATATTCAGGTTGGCTTATACTCAAGTAAATATGGCAACTTGTCTCTCAGTGAATTTCTTTCTCATTGTGTCCATTATGAAAGCAATGTTTTTATTTATTTTTGGGGGGGGTATCGCTGCCTCTGGGGGTCATGGGAGCTACGCAGCGCCGTTCCTGAGAGCCGCCGCTAGATTTGAACTGCCAAGCCTGCGGGCCGCAGCCCCGCACTCAACCACTTGCGCCACCGGGGTTCAGCCGAAAGCAATGTTTTTAAGTCTCCTACTATTATTGTGGAGTTATTTCTCTTTTAATTTCTGTTAAAATTTGTTTCATTTATTTTGGAGCTCTTTCATGGGGTGCATAGATAGGTATTATGAGTATATCCTCTTATTTTTTTTGGTTTTGTTTTGGGGGCATCACTGTCCTCTGGTGGTGGGAGTAGGAGGCCCAGCCTTTGCTCCTGTGGAACCGCTGCTGGAATTGAACCTCCGTCCCAGTGGGCCGCAGTCCCACACACAACCACTACGCCACCGGGGCTCAGCCCTTGACTATATCCTCTTATCGTATTCACCTTTTAATCATTACATGATGTCCTTCCTTGTCTCCTATGCTGTTTTGCTTTAAAGACTGTTTTGCCTTTTTTTTTTATGGGCATCACTGCCTCTGGTGGTCGTGGGCGCCTACCCAGTGCTGCTCCTGAGAGCCACCGCTGGATTTGAACCGTCAAACCCGCGGGCCGCTGTTGGTTTTTGTGTTCCTCCCCACACCAGTTTCAGTTTATTTTACTTAGGCAGCAGGTTGATGGGTTGTTTTTCTGCCATTCCCTCACTCTTGACTGGAGCATTTACATTCAGTATGATTATTGATAGGTATGAATTTACTGCCGCCATTTTGGGGTGTGTGTGTTATTGATTTCTTTGTATACTTATCTGTGCTGAGTTCTTTTCATTTCCTTCACTGCAGTTGACATTGTTATTATTATTGAGTCTTGATGATTTTGATGAAGTTTGATTTGGTGATTTTTTAAAAAATCATTTTTAGGGCTGAGCCCCAGTGGCGTAGTGGTTGTGCACGGGACTGCGGCCCACTGGGTCGGAGGTTCAATTCCAGCAGTGGGGCTGGGCCTCCTACTCCCACCGCCGGAGAGCAGTGATGCCCACAAAAAAAAAAAATCATTTTTCATTTTGATGAGGTTACTTGAAATTTGCTTTTAGTCTCCTGTGTTTAAAACCATGTTCTATGTTGATCTCACCACCACTTCCTCTCTGTATGTAAGTTATGTAACTATACCATTTATTCCTTTTGATTTTTCTTTGTTTTTGTTTTTTGTTTTGTTTTGTGTTTTGGGCATCATTGCCTCTGGTGGTTGTGGGCGCTACCCAGTGCCATTCCTGAGAGCCGCTGCTGGATTTGAACCGCCAAGCCCACGGGCTACAGTCCCGCACTCAACCACTTACGCCACCGAGGCTCAGTCCCCTTTTGATTTTTCTTTGTAGTTGTTGTTTAAATGTTAATATTTCTGATTCCCTGTTTTCTGTACTGTAGCTTCATTTTTTTTAAATTCCTTGTTTGAGTTGGCTCCTGGTTTTAATCTCAAGGTATTATCTGAAATTGGTGGTTTCTTAGCTAAAAACTTAGTATTTCATGTAACTCAGTCTGTTTTTCACAGATTTCCTTAGTTTTGATTTACCTGGAAATGTTCTAATCTTATTTGAGGGACAGTTTTACTGGACATACACTTATTGGGTGGCAGTTACTGTCTTTAATTCTATTACCTTCTTGCCTACATGGCTTCTGTTAAGAAAGCAAAGCTTAAACTTTAAAAAGAAAATCATTTTATTGTGGGCTCTTACAGCTCTTAAAGCTTAAACTTTGGGGCTGAGCCCCGGTGGCGTAGTGGTTGTGCGCGGGACTGCGGCCCACTGGGATGGAGGTTCAATTCCGGCTCCCAGGAGCAAAGGCTGGGCCTCCTACCCACCACCAGAGGGCAGTGATGCCTAAAAAAAAAAAAAAGAAAGCTTAAACTTTTCTAAACAGTTCATTTTTCTTGAGCTGTCCTGAAAATTCTTTGTCTATGGTTTTGGAAAATTTAATGATGATATAGCTTCTTGATTTTCTTTTAGGGACTATCCTATTTAGGGTTCAGGAGAGCTTCTCATTTATCTTTCATGAAAACCTTTGACAATTTTATCAGAAGATTTCTTTTTACCTCCTTTTGTTTCGGAATTCATATCATGCACAAAGTATTTCTCTTAATGGCTTTAGACTAGCTGTGAGCCATTCTTCATTCTTTTCCTGACTGTTCCACAGATTGGGACCAAGGGATTTATTCTCTATTCCACTGATTCTGGCTTCCGTTAGTTCGACTCCTGTGTACTTCCAAATGCATTATCTAGCTCAGAAATTCTAGTGTCCCTCTTCTCGTTTCCTAGTTGCTTTTTGTATCGTTTCTAATTGTCTCTTATTTTCTTGAATTTTAATGGAATTTGGTGTTTTCCTTGATTTATTCTGTTTCCCATGATCTCCTTCTGGGTCTTACGTAGAACTCTGTAAGCCTTTTGAATTGATCAGGTAGCTCTATTTCTTTCTCTGGGAGAGTTTATGGTTTTTTATTTTGGCCACTTGTGGGAACTATCCTGTCCTGCTTCTTTAGGTGCTTTGCTATTATCTGTTGTTTCCAAGGCATTGATGTGTAATTTCAGTTGTTGTATGTTTGCTACATCCTGGTCTTCATATTTGCTTGGCTGTATCTGGACAGATAGCACGGCCAGGCTCCTCTGGTTGCCAGTCTGGCAGCACTGGATCGCTCACCACCTGCCGCTGGGTGGGTGAGGTGTGGCTATGTGCACATGGGCCATGGTTTTCTGATCTGTGGGACAGCTGAGGGCAGGTTAGGCGGGCACTGATTGTTGCTTGTTGTTGGCCCAGGGGCCGGGAGCAGGCCTACGAGGTGGGGTGGCAGATGTGTTCCCTAAGGAGGATTGCTAGCTGCCTCCTGCTGGATGGGAGCTGGTGAGCGACAGGTCAGTGTGTGCTTTCTGTCCCTCCCTCTCTCCAGGGTGAGGGGCAGTTGAAAAGGGAGAAGGACAGGTGGGAAGGAAGGGAGTGTGGGATGAAGACAGAACTTTTCCATAATTATATACTCCAAAATATGACGCAAACCAATCACCAACATTTGGTGTGGAAGTTATTAGCTATCCTCCCTGAAACGTCCAGTTATCTGAGGCCTTTGTGTGTCTTACAATAAAGCTGACTTCCTTGTTTAGATAAAGCTGTTTAGATTATGGTTCCTAACCAGACAGGCCTGCTTATCTACCTCCAGGAGTCTGAGGCCTTCACCCCTGGTCACATAGGCATCCCTAAGACCACTCCCCTTGCCACCATATAGCCCTTCAGACAGTCCTCTTCTGTGATATGTCCCCGACCAGTGACAACAGAGCTCATGTGTCCCCCATAAGGTTATTTAAATGGGAAAATTAAAGTTCGCTCTCTCTCTTGCTCCTCAGTGCCGGACGCTCTCAATCCCGCTCCCTGATCATGTAATCCCTGCCCCCACGCTCTCTCTCCACATGGACCACCAAGCGGGGTGGAGGTGAGCATGCTCTCTTGATGTGAAATGTGTCTGACTCTTATTGTTTCTCTCTCTCTCATGCTCTCTTTACACTTATTATAGTAAATAGTAATTATCGCCATACAACTGCGTCTATTGAACCGGTAATGTCTGTATCAGAAGCTGGCTTCTTCTGATAAGGGAGGCTGGTTCTAGGTCATGTGTTAAATTCAGCAGTATTACAAAAAAAAAAAAATCAAGACCCCCCCCCCCAAAGTGTTATTAGATATAGAAAGGTGGGGCTAAAAGGACCGCAAATATCAGGAAGCAAGTCAAGAACAAGGGGTCCGGAAGAACCTTGTTGGAGATGGAGAGAGAAGGGCAAGGTGGTGGCTTTTCTTTCTTCTTCTTTTAAAGGAGAGGCATCAACCCGCGGGAGCTCTGGTGCTTAGTGCTTAAAGCGTGTTGGGCTGCTAACCAATAGTCTAGCAGTTTGAACCCACCAACAGTCCCTGGACGAAAGATGTGGCGGTGTGTTTTTATAAAGATTCCCCCTCTTGTTTGTACCAACCCTTGATGAGCCATGCCACACGCTGAGCATTATGAGGACCAGAGACACTGGCCTTACGGGGAGCATGCACCCCAAGGTGGGAGAGGAAGCCAGCCTCCCACGGCGGAATGTTTTTTTAAGGAACGGTTGTTCAATTACGAAAACAGAGAAGAGACAGAGAACAGTGAGCTCACCTCCTGCATGGAGTCAGGATCAGCCGAGCGAGGAGAGTAAGAGCTTGAATGCATTATTTCACAAATGTCTGTCGTCTCAGGGCAGGCAAGCCCCCCTCACTACAGACAGCCACACCCACAGCAAGGTGGGCAGTCGCCTAACCTTCGACGTCCCTGAGCTCCTGCAGCGAGCAACCGAACACCTGGGCTGCTCGGTCAGGGGGCTGACTCTTCCCTGAGCAGGGAGAGCCATAGCAACGTGTCTGCTCCTGGAGGGCCACAGAGTAATCAGCCCTGTAAGAAATAATATTAAGTGCATATTAAGGAATATTAAGTGTACGTAAGTGTACTTCTGACACTGGTAAGAAGTAATATAAAGGTCGCACTATTCTGGGAGGTTACTGTGGGGATGGTTTTTCATTAGGAGACTGGGACTGGGACTCTTCTCCAAGTCACAAATGTGAAGGCCTCCCTTCATCCAGAATCCTGGCTTCTTAAATCAGCAGCAGGGAGAATTTGTACACCCTCTTTCCAGTCTTGAGCGTCCCACACCGAGGAGCACACCGGAAGGACTCCCTGTGGAACCCCAGCGAAAAGAAGTGGGCCCTGCCTCAGATATACAGGTACCCTTGGACTTAGGACGACTGAAATGCTCTGAAGGGCGAGGAAGCAATGGAGGGCCACATCAAGTCTGTGGGATCCTGGCTGGGACCCCAGGGTAGTGCGTGTCCAATGAAAGGGTACCCAGAACAAGTATAGATTTACTATCTCAATGCTCCCTTTGCATTAATTTTCAATTAATGCAAGACTTTACATCTGAGAGACAAGGATCTGCCCTGGTAAGAAATGATACAGAACATTTCCCCCTAGTTGCATAAAGTGATCAGACGGCCCACTTTTGGCGGGACAGTCCTGATTTTAAATAATTTTTTTCTGCGCCCCACAGCGTCTTAAAAAAGTCCTGATTTTTGGAAAGAATACCTGACTGGGGCTGAGCCCCGGTGGCGTAGTGGTTGCGCGCGGGACTGTGGCCCACTGGGTTGGAGGTTCAATTCCAGCTCCCAGGAGCAAAGGCTGGGCCTCCTACTTCCACCATGTAAGGCAGTGATGCCTTATAAAAAAAATTAAAAAAAAAAAAAGAAAGGAATGCCTGACAAGCTAGGGAACAGTGGGAGAACAGGAAGGGAATATGCCCCCTCTACCTCACCCCACCCCCCATCTTCCCCGGTCATTGGTGTCCCATCTTACCAATGTTAAAATCTGATCACTAGCACCAACCCCCATGTTCAATGTAGAAATTAATAAATGCATCTATACAGAGCAACAGCTCACATAAACTCCTACTAGCAACAATATCTTAAATTCTGTGCTATTGGATAAATTATGGATGCCATCGGTGCAATCGCCTTATACCCAGGGGGATGATAATGATTTTTTTTCCCATTTCTATTGTTTTGGGGGTTGTTTTTGTTGTTGTTCTTGTTGGTTTTGCTCTTTGTTTTTGTCATATTCTGACTGCCAATCCAAACCAGAGTCCTTCGTAGCCCGTGGGCAGGAAGATGGATTCTGAGCTCCCGTGTAATTCTAGCCTCAATCCAAGAGCAGTTCATTCTGGCCCTGCTCAGTACGCACCTTCGTGAAGGGATCCCTGAGGAGAAGCAGATGGTCTCCACCTGTCACCTGGGGTCTTACAGGCTTATATTCAGATAAGCAGCCATCTAAGTGAGGCGTCAATGAAGTCTACCTGTTTGATCCAAAGATGACAAAATCCAAATCTGAAGGGAAAAGCGTCTGAACTCAAATTGTGAATACCCACTTGTAGAAGGCTAACCATGGAGGACCGTGGGAGTCCAGAGTCCATCTGCAGAGTATCTAGTCAGATTAAGTCTCAGGCAGATCCTCTCCAGTCACAGGCGAGGAAGTGGACCCACCTTACTATCAGACAGAGATTATTGTAAACTTGATTATGGTGGATCAAACCATGGTATAAAATGGTACTTCCTTGGCCTCGCTTTTGTCCCAACCTGCATTTGTTCTAGGCTAAACTATTTCTCACTTGTTCCATGACAGAAATCTCTTCTCTGGCTATATAGGGATATACAGCTCATCTTTTCCCCAAGGAAGGGCTTGTGGTCTTGAACTGCTGACCTTGCAGTTAGCAGCCTCATGCATAACCACTATTCTACCAGGGCTCCCTGAGAATTCTCTATACCTCATCATATGTATGTGATGTTTCGAGGCTCATGAAAAAGTCTTTGGCAGAGGACCCATGCAAGGCTGGTGACATCGGATAAATCAGGAGGGTAAGATTTGAAGAGAAAGTAAAGTATTAAATTTTTTCTTTTTATTTGTTTCTATATTTTTCTTTACAGGTGATTTCTCCTGTTATGATTGAAATGATTTTTTTCCCCCAGTAAAACAAAAGCAAGCCCACTGCTCTGAATTAGATCCCTACTCATAGGGACCTTCTCTCGCTCGGGTTCCTGAGGCTGTTCATCTTGATGGGAGCAGACAGTTTCATCTTTCTCCCGAGGAGCTCCTGGTGGGTTTGAACCATCAACCTTGTCTTTAGCAGCCCAACACCTAGTCAACAGCACAAAATAGAGAGCTGTATAGATAGAAAGAACCCTGGTAGACAAAGGGGTCCCTAGTGTTGGTGCCAAGAGGTTCAGAGGAAGGAGATTGGGTCCTTAGAGGTGACCAGAAGTAGGCTTTTTTGATGATCCCTATGAGCCTTTGAAGGAGTGATGTAGAGAGACTAGAAGTCAGAATTTGAGGCAAAGAGGTCAAGTGTAGGTTACAAGGAAGACCTTAGAGCATGGACCACTTTTGGGGGATGAACACAAGGAGCCCCAAGCATCAGGTGGAGGTTTTTGTGAGGTCAGGAAAGTGAAATAGTACTTACTTCTCGAAAGCCAAAAAAAGAGAACCAATGAGAGAAACTGAATGGATGGGCCATAGCTATAAAGTAAGTGGTGGTCCTGGAGATGGGCTGGAAGGGTTGCTGGGAGAGAAGCAGAGACACTCGTTCCTCTAAAATTGAGGCTGCTTCCTTCACAGCCATCATCAACTAGGAACACAGCTTCTTCAAACCCTTCGGTCACTTCTTCCCCTGAATCTTGACTCCTGTCCCCTGCAGGTCTCTCAGCCTCTGTTTTCTTCTTAGGAAGATCTGGCTTAGGATGTTACTTCCTCGAAGTGCTGCTGAGAGGGCATTCCTACCAAAGCTTATCCTGCTTTTCCCGTATTGATCCGACGGGCAGCCCCTTGGGCTGGGTGGGGAGGTTGGGCAAATGAACAGTGATGTCACAATGCCTCACTTGAGTCTAGACCAGAGAGCTGTGGATTCTTTGGAGCTGAAGACTAGAACTGCCATGCAGGGCTTCCAGCAACTAAGGGTTTCATGAGCACACACCTTTGCCAAAACCCTGGTGAATAATCTCTCACGGTGCAATTGCGTCTTAGAAATTTCTATTTTTGGTCATGATTGTACTTGGTTGGATGCTTTTTGTAGGGCTTGCATGTTACATGGGCACGTTTCCAGAGCTCTTGGTAAGTAAAGATCCTACCTCCGAATCCCTGGTCGTCAGTCCTGACTGTCCCTCACCCTCTGAGCTGGGACTTCAGGGCCCAGTGGGAAGACAGTTGAGGCTTACCATCCATTATTAGGATGTGAGAACTAAGTTGGTCTCCCGGGCAACTTCTCATCATATAGGGGCATCTTTGTTTTAAAATCTGTTTTGGGGGGCTGAGTCCCCGTGGTGTAGTGTTTGTGCGCGGAACTGTGACCCACTGGGTGGGAGGTTCAAATCCAGCAGCAGCTCTCCAGGAGCAAGGCTGGGCCTTCTACTCCCAACAGAGCAGTGATGCCCCCCCTCCCTCAACAACAACAAAAAAATCTTTTTTTTTTCTTGAACGTGTAAGTTGTTCCAAAGCCATTATGGAATTTATATAGAGCCTGCCGGAGACAACCTAGTCCCTATCTTCTGTTTTCTATTCCACTCTCCTGGAGACACCTCAGGCCAGGTAATAGTGGTTCCTGGTGGGAAACAGGAAAGTGTGGCTTGGTGAGACCTTTCAGTCCCCCCTCAGTGACCACACAGAGTCAGCTCCCGGGACTACCAAGGGGAGCCATGTCTGCCTTAAGTTTTTTCCTGACTCAGCCTCCGACTCTGAAGTGGAAAGAGAGGTGTTCTATTATGGAAGAGAGCAAGGTACAACTGAGGAGCCAGGCTTTGGAAGAAGACCTGCAACTGTGAGTGGCTGTCAGGTCTGTTGGGCTAGAGTCCTCCGTTGACAGGGACTTTGCTAGCCGGCTATCTCACTGAGGAGCTCGTAAACTGAAAGATGAACACGTTGGAAGTGCACGATGGGGAAAAGAGCCCCGCTAGGGTTGTGGGTTAGGGATTGAGCTAACCGCAAAGTCAGCGGTTCAAACCTAGCAGCCCTTCCTTAGGGGGAAAGATGAGGCTGTTGGCTTCCATAAAGAGTTCCCCTCAAAACTGAAAAACAAAAATAAAAGATTTCATGTCTTCAAACCCCTCAGGGGCAGTTCTTCTCTGCCCTGTGGGGTTGTGTGAGTCTGCTTTGACTCCGTGGCAGTGGGCTATACGATGGAGAGAGAGGATTTGTGGGCCAGACAGAGCCTTGTTCCTATGCACATGTCCCGCTGTTCTTTCCCGTGGTTGTCCCCTCTGTCAGTCCTTACTCTATCAGAAACAGGACGAGCACTTCTAGCGTCTATTGTGGCACAGACCTGGAGTTAACATGAACTTGTGTGTAAGGTCCTGACCTTGCAATTTACTAGCTTTGGGACATTGGGATAATTAACCTTTCTGAACCTCAGTTTTTTCATCTGTAAAATGGGAGACATCCTTTACTATTTTTGTGTGTTTTGCACTTGGGAATTCACAGAAAGCAATTCATGTAAAACGGAACAACTAGTAGGCGTAAAGGCTAACTTAACCAAACAATGAGGGGGTACACAAACACTTAGCAGTGGCCGTGACTTCACCTATTCACCTTACGCGACACAAGTCGGCTCTTTGGAAATAGGATGCGATAGGCAGGTCTCTGGATTCAACCACCCTGCACACTCATTTCATTAAAACAGACTGCCAAAAGAGAGGGCCACTGACAGATACAGCCAAACACTGACGGCCGTGGTCCTTTTAGGAAAGCAGTTCCTGAGCTTCTTGCATTTCACTACATGTCATGCCGGCCTCTTTCTTCAGAGCTATTCTCAGTGTCAGAGAGCATTTTAATAACATCCTGATTACAAGAGCAAATGACTGTCTGGGGGCCGACTCCAGAAGGGAGGGATGCCACACTCCTAGCGCAGGTATCCTGGGAGCAAGGCTTGATGGCTGGTCTTTTTTTCCCTGTCTGCCCCAGGACTTCTGGGAGCCCATGGGCCCAAAGCAAACCCTCGGGGAAGCTGGGGCTGTGGATGGAGGCCGTGTGGCTGCTGCTGCTGCTGAACTGAGCCACTGCTACAGCTGTGTGATCCTGGCCAAGCTGCTTAACTCGTCTGTGCCTTAGTTTCTCCAGCTGTGGAGTGAGCTCAGCAAACAGCCCAGCCTCCGCCCGCTCCCTGGGCAGCAAAGGTGTGAGGAGGCTTCCCCACCCTGCATGATGAAGCTTCTTGGTGCCATTCACTAAACGCAAGACTTGTCTCCTTGAAAAGGCCAACTCTAGCTCAGAAAGTCATTACATGGGCCAGCAGGCATGTTGGTGCTTCCCATATTAGACTTGTGTGTGGGTATCTGACCTGCTGACTCCAAAACTGACACCAATTTCCCCCTCTGAGCTGGTTATTTTTTTTATGGCATTTGATTGGGGGTTCATACAGCTCATCACAATACATACATCTATTGTGTCATAAGAACATTTTTTTCCATTTTCTTTTCTTTTTTTTTTTTGGGGGGGGGCATCACTGTCCTCTGATGGTGGGAGTAGGAGGCCCAGCCTTTGCTCCTGTGGAGCTGAAATTGAACCTCCATCCCAGTGGGCTGCAGTCCCGTGCACAATCACTACGCCACCGGGACTCAGCCCATTTTTTCCCATTTTCATTTGCTTTGTTTACTTATTTATTTTTTAAAACTCATTTTATTGGGGGCTCTTACAACCCTTGTTCCAATCCATACATTGTATCCGGCATATTTTTACATATATTTCATCATTCTTTTCTAGACATTTACTTTCCATTGGGCCCTCTTTCTTTCCCTCCTCCCTCTCTTCCCTTTCCCTCCTCCTCTCTCCCCTCCCCCCCCTCGCAACCCTCATGGCCCCTTGATAGATTGTAGATTGTCAATTATTTTCAAATCTCACACTGACCACTGTCTCCTTTCCTCTCTGGTTTCTATTGTTCGTCCCCTGGAGGGGCATGTGTGGCATTCATTGCGATCGCTGCCCTCCTCCCTTCCCACCTCTTCCCCCCTTTTGGAATCTCTGTTCCCATTCCTGTGTTCCACGTGTTGTGAGTTTTATCTGTGTCAAGCACATTTGTTGCCATCGTCATCTTCAAAACATTTTCTACCTACTTGTGAGCTCTAGTGTTTGAGGTCCAGAACATGCACCATAAACCACCCTTCCCCTGCTTGCCCCGCCCATAAAAAAGCAGATTTTAACCTCGTGTTAGTTGGCCCGAGACTTTATTTAAAGACATTTGTGGGGCTGAGGCCCAGTGGCGTAGTGGTTGTCTGGGGGACTGCGGCCTACTGGGAAAGAGGTTCAATTCCAGCGGTGGGCCTGGGCCTCCTACTCCCACCACCAGGGCAGTGATGCCTATAAAACAAAAAAAATAAAGACATTTGTGTGGTGCTAAATGCTTAGGTCAAGTTATACTTCACATGGTGTTCTATGAGCCAAAGGTCCCTTTGAACAGTGCCAGTGACATGAACTTGAAATCTTTCCCGCGTACCACTTTTCACTTCACTTTGATTAGCAGCTGAGTAACAGGCAGTTCTAATGTGTTCTCTTAAAAAGGGTCCAGAACTCAGAGTGACGGTGGTAGGTCAGGAGTCCTGGTAGTGGTGGTGGTGGTGGTGACGACAATTTGGGTGGCTAACTGCAAGGTCAGGCCCTCTACGCCTGCAGAGTTCCAGTGTCAGGAAGTCACCAGGGTGCTTCTGCTTGTCCGGGTGAATCGGCAGCGACGTGATGCCAGTGAGTTTGGTTTGGACTTGGTTGTGTAGGTGGCCAGTCTCGTGTTTGACCATGAGGTCGGCTTTTCCAGCCTGCAGCCGCTCTGCCAGGGAAACACGAGACTTTCTGTGCCCACAAAGATAGATTCACAGCCCCAGAAGCATGTGGTGGCAGGTCCACTCTGGCCTCCAGGGACTCTGTGACTTGTAATCGACCCACCCCTCATGAGTTTGGTGCAGTACATAGAGATTCAAACTTCGGAAGCCCCAAATGTCAGTCCAGATCCCCTTATTAAAATGAAGATGTCCCGGGCTGAGCCCTGGTGGTGTAGTGGTTGTGTGAGGGACTGCGGCCCACTGGGACGGAGGTTCAATTCCAGCAGTGGGGCTGGGCCTCCTCCTCCCACTGCCGGAGAGCAGTGATGCCCACAAAACAAAAAACAAAAAACAAAAAAAAATGAAGATGTCCCAATCTTGGTATAATATGGTACAACCCGTTCCACCTGTTCACAGCCACATTTATAAGTTAGAATGGTTCTTACACAGAAGCTTGGAGTCCCCCGCCATCTCTGAAACATGTACCATGAATTACTCCTCAACGCCTGTATATTAAAGATGTATTCTGAAGGGTTGACTTCAGAATTTGAAGAAAAATTGTAGGCCTTCACGATTTTTAGGAAAGCTTACATTTTCCAACACTCAAAATTGCCACCACACCTTCCATATGTGTTCTCTGTTTACTTTTTACACTCTTCTCAGGCTGTGTCCCGACTCTGCAGTGTCTAATTTGTAGTCTCTATATACTGCCCTCCCGTCCCTGGAAGAAAAACGGTCCGCCACCTAATTGAGTCCAACTCATAGCACGGAGGACTGCTCTGAGGGGTTTCCAAACTCTAAACTCTGCATTCTAAAGGCTGCAAGGTGACTGCTGGGTTTGAACCACTGACCTCGTTAGCTGGTAATGTGCAACCAACTAGCCACCACGGGTCCATCTGCCTTGGAAGTCCCTTAATACCTAATCCTTTTTGAAATATTATCTTACCTTTTGTGACCTTATTCAGTAACTTGTGGGTCCCAATTCTTATATTTATAACTAGGATGCTAAATTAATAAACTAGTAAATCTTAACAGCTGAATTGTAATAGCTGATAATACAGTGCCTAAGAAGCTCGAGCTGATGCTGTCTTCAAGGCTGTTTTATGAATTAGCGCCCCATAGAGCCCCAGGAACAGGTCTGAAAATTAAGACACATGCCAAGAAAAGAAAATTTGTCGCTGGACTCTTGTTATTGCTTAGAGTTGTTAATTCTCCCAGTTAATCCAGTGCTCCTAGCTGCCTTATTTTTCTCCCCACATGCACTGTTTTATGTGTCTGGTGGCATCCATAGTCAGGTGATGAGTTAATAGAGGTGTGCCGCAAGCTAGGTCTTAACCACATAGATTCCCTGGAGAACAGGCCCACCTGCCATTTCTGCCCTAGCATTTCAGAGCTGCTTACAACCAGGTCCTCGGTGTCACCGATTGATGTCACAATTGTTGTCTGAGCTGTCTCCCCAAATGGCCAGGGGATCAGGAAAGACCACAGAGCTGCTCAGCCAGGGGCTGTCATGCTGGGCTATCCGCCATCTGGTCTCTAATGAAGACAGCCCAGTTCCCAGGACTCAGGGACTAGAACAGCAGACCTTTGAGAGTCACCCATTTGGCCCTGCATACACCGCCAGCCAGGCAGGAAACCCACCATGATTGTGGTCTTATGGATGCTTCTCATTGCAGGGACAATGTGGAAGGGCTATAAGTACCCTCCAGGAGGGGTAAGTACATGTGCAACTTGGCTCTCTCTTCCTATTTTGAGAGTCTCCCCCCCTCCCTTACTTAGAAGTATGAAAATCCAATTCCAGTAACTTGGGAGCAAATACTCTTTATTTGAAAAGAAAAAAAAAATCACTGTATTCTACCAACTTCCATTATGACCCTAATAGGAGAGTTGGGAGCGTTCCCACTTTCTTTCATGTGACCGTCTATAGACTTTTTCCCTCATGTCTTTACTCTTTCTTCAGTTTTTTGTTTCTTTCCAATCACTCGAGAAAGGATTCCCCAGTCTCACAAACCAGCCATCTGGCACGGCTGTCTGGTGTATGCTGCGCTAGGAAATTGTGCATGCTTACCCTTCGCTACCATCTCCACATCAGTCCACACCAGCAGCCCAGCGGAACTCTCCTTATCCAGGAAACATACAAGGGTTTCCATGACAGGCACCCTTTCCTTTCTCCTCCTGTTAAACTTTGGAATGTTTGTTTTTCCTCCGTCTCTGCTGCTTCCCTAGTACCAAGACCCTTTGGCAGCTGGGACTAGAGGTAGCAGATAAGGTGAAATTGGGCACAGTCCTTAGCAAGGAAGGCGATTGCCTCAACCCAACATCTTACCACCACTAGGCAAGACCTACTTGACCTCCTTTTTCCTCCTCCAGAACCCGGTGGAAATAAGCAGAGATGATCCCGGTGAAGTCATGCAGCTCTGAAGCTCACCTGACAGCCAGCTGTCCAGTTCCTGTGTCACATAAAGTAATCGCACATTATCCCGTCACGTTTGCTGTGAAAAGTTAATGTCCTCTCGGAGGTGAAGGCAGACTGAGAAACCTGTATGCTCGTCACAGGTGAAATGAGTAGATAGGATGAATGGGGGGTTGGGGGATTGTCAAGAAGGGGGACCGGTGCCTTCTGTTTTAACCTCTAAGACTGCCTTTATGACTAAGTTGTCGAGTTCATAATTTCCATCAGCTGTGTCCTTAAAGGACTGACGCTCTCCAGAACTCTTCACACCTATTTCTTTCCTTTTCGTGAGTCTATGGCCCAGGGACCATAGGTCACATGAATATTACAGAAAGGGCGAAATTGCGCTATTATTCTTCGTGGTATTTCTCATAGCTATTTCTAAGAACCCAGAGTCCACACACCTTCAGCTCCAATATTTTCATAGTATGTAATATTTTAATACTGGTTGCTAATCACTAATCTATACATTATTTTAATCCGTAAAGTGCTCTTCTGACCTGGGTATTGGCCTTATTTCACAAAATGAAACGTTGAAGTTGAGAGGCTTGCCCACCACGCCCACCCACCCAGCTCCGATGGCAGTCATTCAAATCCAGGCCAAGTCAAACTGTCTGTGGGGGCTCCCAGATCTAGACATCTGTCTTCATCGGAGGAGCCACGTCACCTGACGATGGTCCTCTTGGTAAGGCTGCCAATGTGCAAACGAACCTTAAGCAGCTCAGCCCTCCTTATGAGTTTTTTTTTGGGGGGGGGGGGGCATCACTGCTCTCCGGTGGTGGGAGTAGGAGGCCCAGCCCCACTGCTGGAATTGAACCTCTGTCCCAGTGGGCCGCAGTCCCGCGCACAACCACTATGCTACTGGGGCTCAGCCCATAATTGAGTTTTTCTGAGTTTATGAAACCCAGTAGGACCCAGGAACGATGCAATTACTATGGGGTCTGAGTCCAAGTAAGCTGAACTCCCACTCAACGAGTTGGAGCTTTCAAACCTTAATAATGAATACGACAAGGTGAACAAGTTGACTTTACGGACACGCAATGGTCCCCATTTAAGGAGGCCTTGTGGGGCAGTGGTTAGGTACTTGGCTACCGCAAAGAATGGAAAGTTTCAACCCTGCAGACTGGGGGCAGGTCTGCCTGTTCTATGGGACTGCCGACAGTTGGATCCAATTGATGGATAACATTCCGCAGCAGCACCATTGCTGAGAGGCGTGCCCCTCCCAGGAAATCCTTAGCCATAGATGTGTGTGTATACAGACACACATATATGTACACACACGTTTATATATACATCGTTTTTCTTGGGTGCTCATACAGCTCTTATTACCATCCATCTTGTCAAGCTCATTTGTACATTTCTTGCCATCATCATTCTCAACATTTTTTCTTCTTAAACCCTTGGTATGTTCATTATTCCCCTCCCTTCTCCACTATTCCTCACGAACCTGATAGTTTTTATTTTTAATCATTTTATTGGGGGCTCATACAGTTCTTACAATACACATATATCCAAATGTCAAGCACATTTTACATTTGTTGCCATCATTCTCAAAACATTTTTTCTATTTGAGCCCTTGGTATCAGCTCATTTTTCTCCCTCCCTCCCCCCTCAAAGCCCATGATAATTTTTTCTTACCTTAAACTGACGGGTCTCCCTTTACCTACTTTCCTGTTGTCCGTTCCCCTGGGAGGGCAGTTATATGTAGGGCATTGTGATTGGTTCTCCCTTTCTCCCCCACCTTCCCCTTACCATCCTGGTATCACTACTCTCATTATTGGTCCGGAGGGGTCTATCTGTCCTGGATCTCGTGTTTCCAGCTCTTATCTGTACCCAGGTACATGCTCTGATCTTGTTGGATATGTCAGGTAGAATTGGGGTCATGAGAGTTGGAGTATGGAAGCATTAAAGAACTCGAGGGGATGTGTATGTTTCATGGGTGCTATACCGCATCCTGACTGGCGTGGCTCTTCCTTGTGACCCTTCTCTAAGGGCATGTCCAGTTGTCTACAGATGATGAGTCCACTCCGCACCCCCCCATTCACATAGATGAGTTTTTGTTCTGGGTCTTTGATGCCTGATCCCATCAACAAGGCATGATCACACAGGCTGGTGAGGTTCTTCCATGTGGAATTTGTTGCTGGTTTATCCTTCTCAATATTTTGTTGATATCTATTTGGTACTATTTATTTCTCTATAATTCTTTTATTGGGTTCTCTTACAGATATCATAACATTCCATAGTTTCACCAACTCAATTAGTATTGTACAATTGTTAACATAATCAGTTTCTTTTTGTTGTTGTTGTTTTGGGGCATCACTGCTCTCCGGTGGTGAGAGTAGGAGGCCCAGCCCCACTGCTGGAATTGAACCTCTGTCCCAGTGGGCCGCGTCCCGCGCACAACCACAACGCCACCGGGGCTCAGCCCCCCACAATCAGTTTCAAAACGTTTTCTTCTTGAACTCCTTGATATCAGCTTCCCTTATACCCTCCTTTCCCACCCCTACCCTACCTCCCAGGAAGGAACCTTTAAAAAAACATTTTTTGGCCGTATTTTACACATCCAATATATCCATTCACCTACAGTTGTTGCTCAGTCCCATTGAGTGGGGTTATAGTCATTGCTATCAGCGCCCTATTCCACCCCTTCACGTACCCTCAGGAAACCATTACAGGAGTAATCCTGTTTATTTGGTGCTATTTCTAAGAGGATCTTGGCACTGAATGTATTCTTATGGGGGAGGGGGGCGCATGGGATTTTGAAATCCACAAACAAAACTAATCTCTAATTCTAGCTAGTCTACTAGTACCTCATACTTCTCGTGAAACCCAGACTCCACATGTAAATTATGTAACTATTCTTTTGGTCCATATGCTGTACCCACCTCTACCCACAAGGCGACTTTCCAAAGTTCGTAGAGATCAGAGAAAAAAAAATCAATGGAGTTTTTGGACACACCCTGCTCTATTGGTAATGACTAGACACCCCACGTTCTTGTAAAGAATCAAAGTCTCACATTTTGGGCCAGAGGAACTCTCCTGCTTCGCCTCTCCAAAGCCCTGCCTGTATCCAATGCCACTGAGTGAAGAGGCTATTGCTCTCTGTACCAAATGCTTCTCCCGCGAGCACTGTCTCAGATGACCTGAGGGGAGGAGCCAGTGGCTGGGGCTGAGAGGATGTGACTGTACAGGAAGGAGTGTGAGAGGCCAAGCTCCACTTCTGCAGTTGGCCAAGGTTACTGGGACTACAAACTAGAAAAAATGTCCAGGATGATGAGCTAGGAGCATCTCCAGGTCTTGGTAAAGAAATGCAAGCCAGTGAAAATTTCAAAATATTTTTAATGCCTACAATTTCTGAATATACATAAATTTGCAAAACGTTTACCTATGTATGCAAAAGTAGGTTTTCTTGCACAGTAACAGCACCAGAAAACAGCTAAGCGATGTAAGTTGTTTTTCAAACTTGGTATGTCCATAATGTAAAAGATAAGATGGATTTAGTAATGCCGGAGAAACCTATATTCCATCAATCATACACTAAATACCTGAATATTTTATCACATCCACTCACAAAATAAATACATTCAACACACCGAAAATAAAACCGCCAGACTCTCTTCATAGATTTATTCTCTTTCCAAACATGTTTTGGTCTTCTGCTGAAACCCAGAAATGTACCAATAGCTGCTTTTAAGTTACAAAATGCAAAACAATAGATTTCTTGGGGGACATCTTGGGGGCTACATTTAAAAAAATGAATTCTGACTTCTCAGAGACTTTCTTTACGTTGTTAACAGTCTTTGAACTTTCCCACTTCACACACATAAGGCTGCCTGTGACCCGTGGTACCCTGGCCTCCAGAAGGACACACTGCCTTTATAATTTAGAGAAAATACAAAGTTCTGAAAGTAGCCTGAAAAGAAAGTGCCCTTGCTTTGACAGCAACATCAAAGCAAGCAGACTGTGCAATCAGAGCCATACACGTTTTATGAAAACTACTTTCTTTTCACGCCATTTGTGTTAGAGAATGCTGCACTTAGGATCATGTCACATGATCACAACCGTGAGATAACATTACTACATTCGTGATTTCACATTACCCTATGAAAGGCACATCTTCAAATATTGAATTAAGAAATCTGAAAAATCAAAATAGGCGAGGATACATTAATAATCAAGCACTTAATTTGTAAACCTTAATAAAATCATCAGCCTATTCCAATCTTTCCCAAAGGCTTGTGAGCTTTTCCTCAGAGTGGTCAGAAAGTGCAGAACAAATGGAAGACAGGAATCAGAAACAAGGCCAAGATCAAGTTAAAGGCTTGCTCAGGACTTTTGCTGGGTTTTTTTGCTTGCTTGTTTTTGTCTTTAGCTATGGGCATGTCCTTTTATGGTGTTGATTCGGGGTGGGGGTGGGGAGGGTCATTAAGATCAACATCTGCCATACGAGGCCTTCACTCGGATGTGGACATAAAGGGACACAACCTGACTCTTGCCATCGAGTTCTGGAATTTGAATCCAGCACAATGGTGCAAATCAGCGCCGCATTACTGATTAAAGTGCTAGTTAAATTTAAGCCATCACACATCTCTTTCTGCGAAGACAATCGCTTGATTGTTTATCACAGATGCCAAAGAATCTGAATATCCAAAACTATCTACAAGGATAAAACGCTGGATGGGAGAAATTGAGCACATAAATGATGGCAAGAAGGAAGTGCTGCGAGCCTCCTCGCAGTCCCTGCAGCAGCACTCAGCACTCTCATCCCTCCCACCGAGGGGCAAGGCAGCAGCACTGACCTCCTCCTGCCACAGGGACAGAACTTCCTTCCCCATTCAACTTCGAAATTAAGTCTTTGTACTTTCAAAGTCTGAACTCAATTAGAAACCAGCGTCTGAAAGGACTCAGTGACATGATCCCATCAAGAGGGGCGAAGAATGGCAACCTATGACACCCAAACGTGAAAAACACAGGCTTCCTGGGTAAAAAGGGAATTCATTCATTCACAGTCAGAAGCTTGGGTCCTATTGAAGACCTGGGACGCTTTTATGAGGACATAAAAGGCCCCTCCTTTTATGTCCTCATCTCCACCGTGCCGTGCCGTGGCTCAGGAAGCCACCCGGATGAAGGGAGAACAAGTCTACAAACTCACCTGTCGTCAGAGACAAAAGCTCTGCAGCCTTCTGAGCACTCGCTAACGTTCCCAGGGGGGAGGCCAGCTGGCTGCAACTGCTTGCACGTGAGACTGGACACCCAGCCTAGAGTGAAGAAGGGGTGGGTATGAAGAAACTTCCACCGTAATGGGCAACATTCTTTAAACCCCTTTTCTACCTAGGGCAATCTCTTCACAGTGCATAGTTTGAAATAAAAGTGCAACGTGGGCAAAAAAAAAAAAGCGGTGGTCTTGATTCACACGAATTTCATTTTTGGTTTTTTTGCCATTACTATTTGCTAAGGAAGTGAAGATAAAAATGCAAAGTTGTTAACATCAAGGGCACCATGGGATTTCCAAATACCTAGGATAAGCCGGGTAGCTCAAATGTAGCTTATTTTTAAAATCTATTTCTCAAATCTAGTGTTTGGACATACTATTTTAATATAAAAAATGGATTTTTAAAGAGAAAATTCAATCAGCATGGTGGCCTTGTGTGTCTTACTCAGTCAACACAGTTAACAATCCATCTGTGTCTTACTCAGTCAACACAGTTAACAATCCATCTGAAAGGAAAAGTTGGGAAAGAATATGAAGTGGTATAACTAATAAATTTTAACTTATTAATTGCTTATCCTCCACATTAGTGATGAAGAATGTTCCACATCAAACCCAGGAATAGTATGCAGAATACAATTTATTCTAGTATTTAAAACTTTAAAGTCAGAGGGATGGTATCCAAATAATTAAAGCCTACTCTAAATCTTCAAGTTCTCAATCTAAACATCAGTTAGGGCAGGGCACTTTATTACTGGCAGCATTCGTGGCAGGGCCACCAGTGCCTCATAAAAACATCAGCTGAATTAGGAGCTGGCAGTGTCCTAGTCACACCTCAGGACCACCCAAGTCAAGCTCTAGTCCCTTTTCCTTTTTAAGTGGCAAAGGAACAACAGGAGATTGGCCGGCTGCCGCCTGCCGCCCCCATCAGTGTGCATAGCTGGCCAGGGTCCAGGCCGGCACCTGTGAACAGTTCCCTTCATAAGAGCAGGGGGTGAGCATCGGTGCCTACGGCACGCCTCTCACCCGGGAAAGGAGTTTAAGATACTTTGTGCTCAAATGACAGCCTGCGCACAGTGTGCATCCCTCCCTTCTCCTCGAAAACCCACATGAAAATAAAAAATGTGAGGGGGCCCCTCCATGTAAAGGCAGAAGTCCTTGCAGCAGAGTGTCTCCAGAAGGTCACAAGAGGTCAAAGTGGCAGCTAACGCCTCTTCATCTTCTTGGCCTTTTGGCGTTTCATTTCTTCCTCTTCACGCTTCATTTCTTCTAAGTCTTCCTGCATACCAAGTCTTAAACTGTGGGGAGGAAAAAAGAGAGTTGTTGTGGTGGTCATGTACTTGAAGTGAATTTCATGATGGGGAGTGTAGGCGTCGAGTCTAGCCTGTCAATCTGGAGATCGCCAATAAGGCCTCTGTGTGGGCATGGCTTTCTCCTGAGAATTCTGGGAAGTCTCGTGGTTTTTTCCAATTGGAGGAGAGAGCCCAGAGACTCAATTCCTTGGAGATGAACTACTGACAAGATAGGCTGACAGCATGCTGATCAATCCTGATTCCTAGAAGAGCCGGAGGAGAAGCCACAGGGGCTTACCCTGATGGAACCAAACCTCTGGGGCCTGAGAAGCCATGTGGAGACTCCTGCCAGTGCTTAGATGCTTGGGAGGCCACCAGAAGAGGCATACCAACGCTGAGAGGCTTCTACCACAAATGGATAATGCTGATGGACCCTGAGCCCTTGAAACAAGCCAGGCAGAGACCCCTTCCAGCCCTGGGATGCTTCTACTGCCACTGGATACACAAGACTCTGCACCCACTGACCTGTGATTGTCCTGGTGTCATTGCATGTGCTTTGTGAGTCGGAAGGAAACTTTATAGACTAGGATCAGACATATGAGCTAATATTGGACTTAAGACTTTGGACTGGACTGGGATGCTTTCTCAATGTTCTATTCCTCTTGTATATAAACCTTTCCCTTATATCCATGTTTATGACTTTGTTTCTCTAGCCTACCCTGACTAACACAGTTGTCAATACACGGAAGGTTGCCACTAGGTTTTTTGTTTTTTTGGGGGGGCACCACTGCTGTCCGTTGGTGGGAGTAGGAGGCCCAGCCCCACTGCTGGAATTGAACCTCCGTCCCTGTGGGCCGCAGTCCCGCGCACAACCACTACGCCACCGGGGCTCAGCCCGCCACTAGGTTTAAAAGCAAAATATAAAAGGAATTCAGGAAAAATAAAAGGAATTCGAGGAAATGGCAGCCTAAAACTATGGTTTGAACTCTCCCCAACAAATGTAAGAAATGTGAGGAAATGGTGCTTAGTTTTGAGGGACACTGAGTCGAGGTGATTAGGGAATTGCAGAGAGGCAAAAGTCAACAAGTCACACAAGGTAGGAAGAGCACTTCTCCCAGAGTCCCCTCCCTGCACACCCCACCCCCACTCCAGCCACTGAGGCCACAAGCTGTGTACTGAGGAAGGGACCCCAGGCTTCTGTTCTGTTCATAAGGTAGGGCTCTCCTGCTTATAACGTCAGTATTATCCCCCAAGTGAACACAGCCCGCGACTGTGTGAGTTGCTGCTGGCCGTGGAACCCTGCACAATGGCCTCTTCGCTCATTGTCAACACTCAGCCCGTCTCCCTGCTCACCCCCACCCTACCCAGTGAGCAGGACTTTGAGACGAAAAGGTTAGAGCACCTGCAGAGTCAGAGAGGGCACACCTGGAGTAGAGGACTACCGACGGAATGAACATACTTGTGGAAGAAAGGTTTCACACTTGAAAAAGATTTCAAGTCAATTAAAGTAATAAATAGCAAGGTGGTTCGCGGGGCTGAGCCCCGGTGGCATAGTGGTTGTGCGTGGGACTGCGGCCCACAGGGACGGAGGTTCAATTCCAGCAGTGGGGCTGGGCCTCCTACTCCCGCCACCGGAGAGCAGTGATGCCCCCCCCCCCCTCAAAAAAAAAAAAGGTGGTTTCGCTCCAAAATCCACCACAATCAAAAAGCTAAAACAAATATTAAAGGAAAGAACATTTATTCAAAAAATAAATGGCATCTGATTCATGCTTCTCCCTAACATTTGAGCTGACAATTTGTCTACTGACTGGGGGGAGTGCAGGGCGGAGAGAGGAGGTGAGTGCTCTGGGGGACTGAGTTGCCCAAGTTTGCACTGCAAACAAACATTCACTTATAATCCCTACCCAGGAATCAGGGGATTCCGTGGACTCCAGGCACCTCGGGGCACCCGCAGTGCAGGTTAGCAATGATGAGATGTGTCTGCGATGGGAAGGGAAAGAGGGAAGAAGACAAGCACTAAAAGGCAAAACATGGAGGCGAGGTGGTCCCTAGCCTCGCCTGTGGCTTCCGCTGAGAGGCTCCCTGCACGAGGCAGTTTGTAGTCCTCAAAAGACTTCCTGAGTGGAAACACTAGATCCTTAGGTTACGAATGCGAAGCAAGAAAGCCATCCTGGAGTCCAGACCTATGTGACTCTTCTCCCGGATACAATGGAGGCCATTTCAAATTCAACAAAGGGGTGAAGTTTTGTGCTTACCTCTTTGCTTCTTCTTTCTGTTGTTCTTTCCAAGTACTCTCCATGTAACGTAAGGCATAGTCGCTTTCATCTTTGTATCTAATGGGAGTTATAAACAAGAAAGATTCCGTTTCCGAAAGGCATTAGAGCCTCATTTTGTTGAGAATACATGCTGCAGCCCATACAGCTATTCCCACACCTACAATCCAGCGACACAGAATACATTCCTCTGAATTCTCCACCCACTCAGCCTGCCTTTTCTCACCCGCCACCGCTCACATAAACTCACTGTCCCCTGCTATTCTTTCCAGCTGCTGTTGTCAGTTTGATCTCATATACACAGATCTTTAAAAAGCACCATGATCAAGGCAGATATTTTTTTTTACTAACTGACTGTTGTTCGGTTTCAAGAAAACATCAGGAGACATTTGTGGTTTAAAGTTTAGAGATGATCTCAAGGCAATAGTTTCAGGGACTCATATAGATTTTTCTGGATCTCCTGACTATTTGAAATTCTGTTCTACATTTTCCTCCTTGCAATCAGGATTCTTTTCTTGAATCATTGATCAGAAACAATCAGTCATGACAGCAGGGAACCACCCAGTTCTTCTGGTCGCAGTCATGGAGACAATTAGCCACTCATTCCATGGGTTACTCTGGTAAGCTACCACCAGGGCTCCACAGGCTTCTAAGGCGCTATCAACGACTGGTTGCTAAGTCCTGTGATAGGTCTGTTTGATCTTGCAATCGGAAAGAAAGAACAGAGGCACTTCCCATTCATTTCTAAGGCCACTGATGACATCTTTCTACCAGAGTTGCCTGGTAGGTTTGAACCACTGACTTTTAGGTGAGCAGCCAAGCACTTTAACCACTGTGTCACCAGGGCTCCTTTCACCAAAGAAAAGCATGTGTCAGTAAAATCAGCTTCCAGCATGCGGATGGTTATCGGACTTTGAGTGGCGTAGATTTATTTCTACTACATTAAGCTGCTTCCCTATTGAATATAATGGATTTAAATATATGCCATTCACAGTCTGATGACCATTTTACAAGGACTCCCATTAAAAAGGGGCACTTTTTGGCCCTCAGAGAAGTAACAATTGATTCTGAACAAAGTCTTGCACTGAGTGTCTCAGAGGACTTACTTAAAACCACCACCACCTCGGTGCTCCTGATTAAGAATTCCACTCAGTGCCCTCACTTACAGTGTGCATTTTCCCCCCATGATATGAATCGCTCAAAAAGTATGTCACGTGTATCTGAACACTCTCTATCCTCACTTTTTTCGGTCATAGCCAAAGATTTCTCTGATGTGCTTGGAGATTTCTTCCTGAGGTTCTCCTTCATCTTCAATAAAATCATCCATTTCCGAGTCATACTCATCATCTTCCTCATCGTAGTCTCGATGTCTTTTGTAACCAGAAGAGAAGGAAGGCCTTTGAAAACCTGAAAATAGAAAAGCTACTCAATCAGAGAGGTTTTAATCCGCTTACCATGAAACACTAAAAATTAGTAAAGTTTCACAACTTTATAAATTGTAGCAAAATGATGATTTTTGGGGGGCATCACTGCCCTTTGGTGGGAATAGGAGGCCCAGCCTTGCTCCTGAAGACCTGCTGCTGGATTTGAACCGCCAACCTACCACACACAACCACTACGCCACCAGGGCTTAGTCCAAAATGACGATTTTTACAGATCAACTAAAACTACCTCCAGGGGAGTTCTAGGGAACCAGATTTTTTGTTTTGTTTTTTTGTTTTTTGGGCATCACTGCTCTTTGGTGGTAGGAGTAGGAGGCCCAGCCCCACTGCTGGAATTAAACCTCCATCCCAGTGGGCCGCAGTCCCGTGCACAACCACTACGCCACCCGGGCTCGGTCCGGGAACCAGATTTTAAGAACACAGTATGGCAGGATTCTTTAAAACTCAGGCTGAGGACCCGGTGGCGTAAGTGGTTGACTGCGGGACAGGCTTGGCGATTCAAATCCAGCGGCGGCTCTCAGGAGCAGCGCTGGGTAGCTCCCACAACCACCAGAGGGCAGTGGTGCCCTAAAACAAAACAAAAAACAGAACTCATGGCCTGTCAGCTGGCTGGTCCCCAGCATGGAATCATAACAATAGCCTCCCTGCTGCAAACATCTTAAAATTGAAATCTGTAAGCAAATGTGATCATTTTACTGAAACCTTTTTAAAAAACCAAAAGAGGATGGGAGACTGAAAAGTGTGGGGCACTTAGTACCATTCCGCCTTCAACTGTGAAAAGAGAAATGCCTCTGGACATTGCCACACAGCCCACTTGAGAACCATTTGGCCAGCTGAATGAGGGTGTTTGGCCTTTTTTTAAATGGAGGGGGAGGGGGCTTTAAAAAGTTCATGGGAATTCCAGCTCCACAGGAGCAAAGGCTGGGCCTCCTACTCCCACCACCAGAGGGCAGTGATGCCCCCCCCCAAAAAAAACAAACAAACAAACAAAAAAAAATCATGGGAAATGGAATTAAGAGATAACGGAATTTTCCATGAACATTTTGAAGCCCTCTGATAACTTTGTGGTGCCTAAAAAGTAATTGCACAAATGCCTATTATCATGACCTAGCAGGTAGCCTGTGTCACCAACGGGTCCTTGGACAGCACAGATTCCTAGCTCCATGACGTCCGGTGTAAAGAACAGAAACCTACAAAACTGCCCAACAGTTCCTGTCAGATCCCCCGGCCATCACGTTGTCCCACAGCTCCCAGTGACGCTAGACGCCATTTCTGAGGCTGCAAGTTGTAGTTAACAGGCCAGTGGCCCCACCGAGGCTCCTTTGCTGGCATAAAAGATCTTATTGCCATCAAGCTAATTTCAACTCCTATGAGAGCAGAACTGCCTCTGTGGATTTCCAAAACTATAACTCTTCATGAAAGCCTCATCTATGCATGCACTTACCGTATCTCCAAACTACACGGCTAAGTTCACGGCACTTGGGGACATTACAGGGGTGCACACAGAAAGCCTTCTCTAGAGACTCTCCCAAGCCATCACTGAAGGAACTTTGTCACAGGGCAGGCGAAACATCGGATACATTCAAGCGCAATCACATACACAGGCAAAGGTTCTGGGGGTCTCTAGTCCTGTCTATAAAGCAACTGACAAAATTTCCAACCGACAAAAACTTACTTTGAGGTTCAGCAATAGTAATTACCTTGGGTGGGTCTGTGGCCAGATAGCGGCGGTTTCATTCCATTCATCTGCCCATTGCTTGACCGACAAATGATATTCTTGGAGGAAATTGTTTCCGAGACCACAGTGCACTTGGGCTTTACAGGAAGCCCGGAGCTAGCTGCTTGCCCAGGTCTCACGCTGTTTGCTGGTCTAATGACGGTCCTTCCAGCGGGAACGGTGCCACTTCCTGATTTCCCAGGGCCACTGACTGACCGCCCAGGTTGTGGCCCTGAACCGCTCACTGGTCGCTGCAGCTCACGTGGACTGCTCAAGGGCCGCCCAGGGCCACCGGAGCTGCCCACAGGCCGCCCAGGACCCCTTGCGCCACTGCCTGTCCGGCCAGAAGGATGCGAGTCACTGGCTGGCTTCCTGGTCCCACTGATGGACCGGACAGGTCCCGAGCTAGAGCTACAACTCTGGCGCTTGGACCCAGGGTCAGAGCCCATGGCCGGTCTGGGAGTGCCTGTGCTGGGCCGTCCAGGGGCGGCGTGAGAGCTGCTGCCTGGCTGCCTGGCGCCGGGACTCTTCACCTTGTTGTTTGGGGTGACTGTGGGCCCGGGCCTGGAATGGCTAGGGCAGGAAGGAGGTTTTTTGGCTTTGTGCTCAGTAGCAGGTTTCTGAGAGGTGCTGGCAGAAGTCCTTTGGACACTTGGTGAATAGGCGCTGGAATGGGGCTTCCCGGCCCCATTGAAAACAGGTCTGTCCTGGCCTTCACGAAGGCTAGGCTGGGGACAATTGCCAGACCCTGCCTTGGTCCTTTCTCCCGAGGTGGATTTAGACGATGACAAACCAAAGGGCTTCTCACTGGCTGTGCTGGCTCTGGATTTCTTCTCAGCATGAAGAAAGGGGGTTCCCTTAGAAACAGGGGCCTTGTCCCCAGAGCTTTTGCCAAGTTTTGTGCCCACGCTCTCCTTCTGAGGCGGTGGCTTTTTGGGTACAGTTGGAGGTAGTCTTGCATCTGTCTCTTTCCTTTTCCGGTGCTTCCTTTCGAGGAACTCTCGCTCCCGGAGCTCCTCAGCCGTCAGGGGCCGCTCCTCGGTTTTCTTCACCGCCTTGATCTCCACCGGCTCGTACTGCTTCTTCTCCGCTAGCCGGAGCAGATCGGTGAAGTTCATGGGTGGTGCGGCACTTTTAGGGGGGGGGGCCTTTGGCTTGCTTTCGACCTTGGGAGGCTCTTGCTCTTCCTCGTACTCCTGCTCCGACTCCGCCTGATTGTATTCTAAGTACTCATCCTCCTCTTCCGCCTCGTGCTCCGGGTCTGCTCCCTGGCTGGTGTGGCCCTCCATCGCCGACTTCTTCTTCGTCTTCTCCTCGACGGGAACCCCATTGTAGCCGTGGAAATTATCCTTGGTCCGCTTGGCCATGGCTCTTGCTTTCTTGTCGTGCTTTAGCTCAATTCTCTTTTTCACCAGGTCTGCTTTTCTCCTTTTCTCCTCTAACGCTGAAAGGGAAGAAAGAAGAGAGTGATAGTCTCTCAGTCCAGAATTCATATAGCAAACACATGTGTAATTGAGGGCGAGCCAAAAAGTACTCAGAAAACCACAGAAAGATGATTCAGCAAAAACATCAAAATGTCCGCCCTTGCTGCATGGACCAGCCCTTGGCGCCCTGGACCAATGAGCAGGTGCGGTGTTGTGAAGGAGCTGCAGTTCTCAGCACAACTTGCCTGGCATTTCTTCTCACCAGGGTGGTCGCCGATGTTCTTCAAATGGCTCCATAATAAATAAACCAAACTGCTGTCAGGTCATTTCTGATGCACAGCAGCCCCTGCGACTATCCGCAGGCCTTGGAGAAGAGTTACCACAAGTCCCGCTGTGGAATCCCAGCCAGGCGTCACCACAACCTTCGGAGCGACATCTCTCACTCGAATCTAAGTGGCCCAGCACACCCCTGCTGAGCCTGGTCTGGGCAAAGGCACCCTACTGAGGATAATCAGACAACTGTGCGAAGGAGAAGACCGTATCTGGCCCCAGCTACTGACTGCACGCACCTTCAAACCCTGCTTAAAGAACACCTGTGGGGGTATGAACTGCAACGCTAGCAGCAACTCTTGACTTACTCACATATTTCTATATCTAGGTATGTGTGTGGGGGCACATACAGCCACCTCTCAAAGAAATCACACTAAGATACAGTTACAGATACTTCTTACACATAACCAAACACCTTAAAAGATTGGTTTTATGGAATGGGAAGGCCTAGAAGCAGTTTCAAGGGATAGCTCAGCTGGGGTGGCATAGAGTTCATGTTCCTAGAATGTATGTGCTAGATACCAATGTGTGGATTCCTATCCAGCGTTTCAAAAGCTTTCAAGCAGTCATCTACGAAACAATGCTCTCCACTCATCTCCACAAGTGAGGAGAGGAAACCAAAGATGCATGTCGTCTACAGGACCCCCAGTCTACACTAACCATGTCCTCCTCTCCTCTGAGACCCACCAAGTGGGGGATGCCGCAGCACCATTACTGAGAGTTCTATCAGGACCACAGCGGATGGATTTCTTTTTTTCGTTTTTGGAGTTGGGAGGGGGGGGGTGAAAGAAAAATACACACATGCAAGTATGAAATAGAACTCAAATACTTAAGAAGTCCTGACTTACCAAATCAGTCGAGACTAGAAGAGTCTCTACAAGTATCATCCTGAGATATTCTGCAATCATTAAGCCAAAACAGACCCTAAGGTCACCTTTTAGGTAAAAAACAGATAGGCAGATAAAATGACTATCACTCCTGAAATGAGCTCCTTTAAAAACACTCATCTAGGGCTGAGCCCCGGTGGCGTAGTGGTTGTGCGCAGGACTGCGGCCCACTGGGACGGAGGTTCAATTCCAGCAGTGGGGCTGGGACTCCTACTCCTACCACCGGAGAGCAGTGATGCCCCAAAACAAAACAAAAAAAACAAAACAAAAAAAACACTCATCTATATAAAACCAAGTAGCAAAATGCTAGCTTGAAGCAGATAAGAAGGTGAGGGAACCGGAAAAGTAGAGTACTCAGAATGGTACAACCACAACAGAATGAATGAGAATGACAACCTTACAATCAATGTACTGTAAATATTCAAGTATAAGCAGTCCTGAATATCACCCAAGACACCTAATTTTACCAGAAAAACTGCATACAAGTGTGCTGAAAAACTTGGCTTAGACACAAGTATTATGTGGTAACCACTCTTGTGAAACGATTTGGGGGGCAACTGGTAAATGGGCACCTAATTTGCTATGCAAACTTTCAACATAAACACAAATGAAATGAATATAAATACATTTTTAAGAAGCAGTGTGAGAAGAAAAGAGAAAAAAGAAAAAAAGCAGTGTGCTTATCTGAATCAATGGCCAAAACATACCGAAACACAAGCAGTGTTCAAATTACAACTTAAGGATATCTAAGAACTCAAGTAAGGAAGTAATCTGAATAAGTATCGATTGAGTCATCTTTACACCCGGGGTTTTCTATATGACTCAGCACGTGGGAGCCTTGGTTTTTCGCCTGAAATATAGAAAACATCAAACCCAGGCTCACCGCCGTCAGCTTGATCCCAACTGAGAGAGACCTTATGGGTGGCGGACCACAGGGTTTCTGGGTTTCCTAGGCTGGACATCTTTAGGGGGACAGAAAGCCTCACCTTGTGGAAGGAGAGCACAGGGATACAGACACATACCTTTCCGTTGGATTTCCTCTTCTTTCCTTCGGAGGAAAGCTTGCACTGCTGCTGATTGGACACCTTTAACTTTTGGGTCCTTTTTGGGAGGCCCCACCGCCAAACTGTACCTTTTCTAAATGAAAAAATGAGAGAAGTTATAAACAATTACACCTTCCAAATCTATGCAAAACACTAAAGTTTACATGTTGACTGAAAAACCAATTCCAAAAAATTATGAGATCATATAGCCTATCTTAAAGCTCTATCTATAAAATGTCAGGATAGCGAGGGCTCAAATAGAAAGCAAATGTTTAGAAAATTTTTCTGGGGGTTGGGGGAGCCCAGAACCAGGTTGGATGTGTGGCCCACCCCCTAGGGGAACGAGTAACATAAATGTGGGTGTAAGACGGTATAAGACACAAAATAACAACAATAATATAGAATTGATCAAGGGTTCAGGAGGGTGTCAGGTTACTCTCTTATCATTCCAGATGATAGCCCAACAGGCTATCATGCAGAACGGAATGAATTACCTACATAGTGCAGGCTTGACAGTTCTCATGAAAAAACATTAGCCTCTCTCACACCCAACACAAACGCTTGCTTTACTGGAACTTTCCAAGCAAACAGAATAAACTATGCCTCACAGCCATTTTCTCTCCTGGCTACTCGACAGAATGTGGAAGCACCAAGACTTTACTTTGCCACTGGCAAAAGACAACAGGCAGACCACGGCTAACAAACAGTCCCCAGAAGCCATGACCTGTAACCAGCAAGTCCCTGTAACCTCTCCCTGCAGCTCCAGTCTAGAGGAAAATCACCTGCCGCCACACGGAGCTCACTTGAGGACCGCTTTCCACTAACATTCTCCTCGCACGGACGGTATTGCTCGGGCCTTCCCTGTTTATGGATCATGAGGAAACGACAAGTTAGAATCATGTCGATTTGAACGACCAGAAGAAATCAACTTGTGGATGGCTATCATTTGAAAGTATTGCTTTAGCACAATTAACACAGGACCACGGTGACTCATCTCTGCAACCATTTTTGTTGCCAGAACATGAAAAACGTGCCAGGTTTTCTCTCTGGCCTTAATAAGCTGAGGCCCAGGAGTCCTGCGTGGCCCAGCGATGACTGCGCTCCATTGCTGCGTTCAGTGGCCAGAAGTTCGAACCCACCAGAGGCTCTAAGGGGGAGAGGTGTGCTAGTCTGCTTCCCTGAAGATAAACCTGTGGGAGAGCTGTTAGACGGTGGCAGGCTTGGTTTGAGTTTTTGCTTAGGTAGATACTACTGGCATACACTAAGCTTGCTGCTCTGCTAGTGGGGAAAAAAAATCCGTCTCTGAGGCCAAAAATGAGCTACTTAATAACCAAAAAAAGTGATTCCCAAAGGACCCACGCTTACTATGGCCCTGCTGTCATCCAAATGAATCCAATGAAAAGCCACCATATGGAGGGCTTACTACAAGGCTGTCTAATACAAAGTACCTTGAAAGAGGCTGGAAGTTCCAACTAAGTTAGTCTACCAATAAAGCAGCTTGCCATGGAAGCAGGCCCTAATCCAACCTGAAAATCCTGCCTAACAGCAGCATAGAGCATGACACATCTCTGGCAGGGCCATATCCCAGAAGCAAACAAGCATCCAGGTTCCTTTGCAGACACCTGGGCTCCTGATTGCCAATGAGGCCCTTTGTAAGTGCATCTGCGGATCCTTTCCATAAGAAAGGGTGTTGGGGTGGTGGTGAGGGCAGTGGCGGATTTCCCCTGTGGGGCAGCTGATGGGTTTGAAATAATGACCTTGTGATTAGGAGCCCTAGGCCTGATCCACAGTGCTATCAGGCTCCTTTCCTTCGTAGATAGGATCCCAACATTTCATTTTTGAAAGACAACACAAGGAGACTAGAGAGAGCTTTCATATCCTATAGCCCTGGTTCACCAGGAAAGACTCCTAAATGCAGAGCATAGCCAAAAACAGCTCAGCTTTCACTGTAGTCTCAGGGGCACAGTCCACCCAGCCCGCTAGAGATGTGGAAGAAAAGAAAGGGTGTGTTTTTGCAAATAGGGGTAAGAAGGTCTTATCTATGTCAACTCTGGAGCTCACAGATTCATCTTCTAAGTCAAGTCTGGGCCTCATGAGATCAATAAGGAGGCAGCAACTAGCAAAAAGCTACCGAGACCCACAGAGAAAGCTGAGGCATAATTCCGGTTACATTCCACCTTTATGATAGCTTTTTCATGTACCACCTGTGCTGCTTATTAAAAATAAATTTACCAGGAAAAAATAGACAGAGCTAGTGAAATTATCTATGATGATAGTTTTACCTGAAACAACAGTATCCTTAAAAGGCTAGTTTTCCAACTCTTACTAAAATAGGTGGTCTTAAAATGCAAAGTGTTTGTGCAGCACCTCAAGTTGCGGCCAGATCGGGGGCATGTGGACTGTGCTTCCCCACGCACTGATTTCCCAACATGTCACTTCACTATATCTTTTGATAGCTGGGCACCATCAGCTTTCTTCATCACATTTGCTTAAGCCTTGTGCAGTACTTTTTGTCTTATGCCGGGGACTTAGAAAGAATTCAACAAATCTTTAAAATCTCTACCACTTGTGTCTGGTAGTACTCAATTAAAAAGTCAACCAACAGGGCGAGGGCCGCACTGCTCCAATGGCACTTGACCTTGTTTGATAAGATAGGAACTAAGTTCTAATTAATGGCTTTGTCTGGGCTCTCACAGAACAACAATAGTGGGGGAGGTGTGG
>PVJH01018055.1:0-46180 GCA_004026705.1 Nesogale talazaci | reverse complement strand
GTTAAGCATCAACCTGAGCAAATTAGGGGGAAAAAAAACTTATGAAAAAAAAAACACAAAGTAAGCAGAAGGAAGAAAATTACAAGAACAAAAGTCCTTTAAATTGTAAACAGTAGAAAAATGAGCCCTGGTGGCGTAGTGGTTGAGTGTGGGACTGTGGCCCACTGGTTTGACAGTTCAAATCCAGCAGCAGCTCTCCGGGAGCAAGGCTGGGCCTCCTACTCCCACCAGAGGGCAGTGATGCCCCCCACAAAAAGAGAAAAATAAATGAAACCAAAAGTCTGTTCTTTGAATATATCAATAAAATTGGCAAATCTTTAGATTGTTCGGGGGGGAGGGGGTGGCGGAGAAGAAGCAGAAGTGACCAATATCACTATAGACCCCATAGATTTTTGGATGATTTTATGTTTGTGACATTTAGGACCAGGAGAGCAAAGCAGAAGTTTGTAAGCAGCTAAGGGTGGTGGCTAGTGTTTGACTTTAAAGGGCAGTTTGAGCATTCCATGATGCTCGTCTTCCTGACACAATCGATCGCTGAAGACAAATGTGTGCTTGAGCAAATGTGGTAAAGAAAGCTGGTAATGGACAGCTATCAGAAGATACAGCATCTGGAGTCTTAAAGGCTTGAAGATAAGCAAGCTTGAAGATAAGTCTGCATGGAAGCCACACACCAGCCTGTGTGATCAGAAGGTGTTGATGGGATCATGTATCAGACATCAAAGAGCAAAAGCTTATCATTGTGAATGAGGGGGAACGTAAGAGTGGAGACCCAAAGCCTATCTGTAGGCAACTGGACATTCCCTTACAGAAAGGTCGTGGGAAGGAGATGAGCTAGCTGGGGTGCCGTATAGCAAGGATGAAGATACAACTTTCCTCTAGTTCTTTAATGCTTCTCCTCCACAAGCATAATCCCAGTTCTACCAGGGATCCCTGGTGGGATAGTGGTTACGAGTTGGGCTGCTGGTCAGCAGTTCAAAACCACCAGCAACTCCATGAAAAAAATCCCAATTCTACCTTCCAAATCCAGCTGGACCAAAAGCTGTACACTGATAGGGATAAGAACAGGAAACCCTGGGAATCCAGGACTAATAATGAGAGTAGCGATTCCAGGAGGGGGAGGGGAAGATAGGGTAGAAAGGGGGAACCAATTACAGGAATCTACTACATATAACCCCCTCCCTCGGGGATGGACAACAGAAAAGTGGGTGAAGGGAGAAGTTGGACAATGTAAGACGTAACAAAATAATAATAATTTATAAATTATCAAGGGTTCATGAGGGAGGGGAAAAATGAGCTGATTTTTTACAAGAGCCCAAGTAGAAAGAAAATGTCTTGAGAATAATGATGGCAACAAATGTACAAATGTGCTTGACACAATGGATGGCTGTATAAATTGTCATAAGAGTTGTATGAGCTCCCAATAAAATGATTTTAAAAAGAAAAAAGGGGCAGTTTGTGGGAGTTTTTTAGGATGATAGAATTGTTCTTTATCCTGATTGTAGTACTGATTATACAAGCCATACTTGCACTAAAAAGAAGCAATTTTTCAAATTTTATATACAGTTTAAAAATATATATCTACCAAAAACAGAAAGCATCTTCATACTCACTAGTAGAGAAAGCATAAAAAAGAACAAGCTACTCTTTTCATTTAAAGGTAATGCTTGACATCTTGGCCAATGTAATCAAGTAAGAAAAATTGTATTTTTAAAGATCTGTTTTTATTTGCATATTGCATGGTTTCTACATAGACTAGATTATTTGAGTTCTTAGTGTATCAAGTTTGTGAAATAGATCTATATGCAAAAGTAATTACATTTCTAGATACCAGCAACAAACAGAAAATGCAATTTTAATGCAGAGGTGGCATTCATAGTAACCAGGGCTTCAAGGCAGTTCTTGCTGGTTCCAATCCCTGCTGAGAATTTGACTTTTCAACCCGGGTATACTCAGTAAAAATCTTCTTTTTAACAAGATTCTTACACACACGAGTCATCTGTTCACATGTATGCATAAGAAACTCCTGCGGAACTCTCAAGTTGGCAGGCTAGTGAGGCTCCTGACTGTAAATCCATTCTTCTGGAAAGGCTGACTCCAAACCTCAAGAATTGGGAAAAGCACAGAAAAGGACTTCGTACCTCAAGATTAGTTATTCAGAAAGTGTAATTTTTAACAACCTATTTTCCCCGTAAAACATCTTGTGTGAGTGTAAATTTGTTTGTTTTTTTATTTGTAGATACTGTTGATTCTATTACTCCTGACAAAGTACGAGGTTTAAGGGATATGTTAAACAGCAGTGCAATGGACATAATGTATTATACTAGCCCACTTTATAGGGATGAAGTAAGTATCATGATACCTTTATTATTAAATATTTTTAGAGTTCTATAGTATATAAATCTCCTAAATTCTGAGAGAAAAATATTACAGGTATCTGTTTACCTGTAAATACCCAGTATTTAAGAGTGAATTTGATCTTCAAACCAGCCTTCGGGGGGCATGGGGGAGACAAGCCCCTCAGGACCCTTAGTTGAATGGATAATCACAAAGTGGAAGGTGGGTTTGAAAATAGCTGTTTGAAGAATATCAGTTTTCTTATATTTGATCACTGGTACATATATCTTATTATTAACAAATTATTATCCTCACTTAAAATTTCCTTCAAGTTTTTAATTTTTTGCATAAAATAGACTTTTTTTATTATTTCTGTAATGATTTTGTTCATGGAAGCTTCAAAAAGCCCCTGAATAAATGGGATTTTAAAATGATGGAATTTTTCTATGAAATTCTTAAAGCCTCCATTAACATTACTGGTACATCATAAATAGAAACCTACGGAAGTTAATGGTGAAGATTTATTTTTTAGGTAAGAGTATCTCTACCAAATGGACTTTACTATTGGTAAATGAAAAAAGAATTCAGTGACCTATATCGGTTTATTGCCTAGTGTGAAAACTGTGATGTGTAGTTATAGTTACTGCACTTATTTGAAGGATGAAGAAACTGGTACAAATTGAGACTCAAATTCAGCTGCCAACTGGGCAGCTGTAGATAAGTGTCCCATAGACATCTCAGACCAAATTATTTTCTATTTCACCCTGCTTAAAAATTAAAAGCTCATTAGAAGGAAAAGTGAAATATCATAGGATGGCAAACTTACATGGAATTCAGTTAACCTATAGGTAGAAAACAACTTGAAATCAGGAACATAAAGTTAAATGTAGAGGCCAAGATATAATATTATTGGGAAAGTATAGCAATTCATTTTCCAGGCACATTGAGGGTGTAGGTTATCAACGTAGTTCACCATACTAGTCTGGGTTTGAAATGCTGCAGAGATGTCAGCCTCCTAGAATCTACTAAAAGATAGCAATGACTGATGAATGGACCACACTTGGAGTTTAAGATAAGCATATAAAATTGGTAGAATTCAATACCAATTATGTATGACTGGTGAATGTGGAAGGAGAACTGGGATTGAAAAATCATTTCATAGTCATCATGCCAAAGAGAAAAAAATGGGCTTTGCCACAATTAAATTTTTAAAAGTAAATCTAAAATTTTTTACATTTTTTAAAAAACAAAATTAGGTAACAATCCTTAATGGATTCTAACTCTAGGGAAATTTTTTTATGATCAGCATGTTTATATGGTCTTAAAAGGAATACCCACCAATCAGGTTCTTGTAAAAAGGAGAAAAGATAACTATGTTGAGCAAACGCCTTTACTTGGTGGTACTGTGAGGAACCGATAGGCATTATTATATGCCTCCAGATGTGATATCTTATGAAGAGTGTTCTGGCTTAAAACATATATCTGCAGTCTGATCATGAAGAAACAGCAAACAGGAAAAATTAGAGGATTGTATTCATTTAAAATATAGCATAAGGGCTGAGCCCTGGTAACGTAGTGGTTGTGCACAGGACTGCAGCCCACTGGGATAGAGGTTCAATTCCAGCAGTGGCTCCACAGGAGCAAAGGCTGGGCCTCCTACTCTCACCACCAGAGGGCAGTGATGCCCCCCAAAAAAAAAAACCAAAAAAAATATATAGCATAAAAGATAAAAATTACTGTAGAAAATTCTCCAGAATAGAGGCAGTTAAAGAAAAGTGATAACCAAAAATAATATCTGCTCCTAAATCGTATATCATCTGTAGAGGGATTGGAACATGGATGATAGATTATATCCATCAAGTTCTTTTCAGCACATAGCAGCCCTGTGTACAACAAAAACACTGCCTGGTTCTGTGCCAGTCTCACAATTGTTGTTTGAGCCCACTGTTACAGTCACTGAGTTATTCCATAACTTTAAGGGTCTACCTTTTCTCTTACCTACTACTTTACCAAATATGATGTCTTTCTTTAGAGATTTGTCCTTCCAGCCAACACATCTAAAGTATATTAGATAAATTCTTCTAACCATAGTTCTTCCAAGACAAATGTGTTCTTCTAGCAATCCATGGTATGTTCAGTATTCCTTGCCCATATCATAATTCAAATACCTGAATTCTTACTCCCTCTTTCTTATACATTGTCAGTTTCACATGCATATTGAAGTGATTGGGTCATGCGCACCTCAAAGTGACATCTTAACTTTTGAACACCGAAGAGGTCTTGTGCAACAGATTTATCCAATACACTTGATTTCTTAACTGCTTCCTTCATGGACATTGGTTGTGGAGCCAAGTAAAATGATGTCCTTGACAACTGCAGTCTTTTCTTGGTTTATCTTGATGTTGCTTACTAGTATAGTTGTCAATATATTTTTGTTTATGTTGAGGTGTAATCCATATTGAAGGCTGTGATCTTAACAGTAGGTGTTTTATGTGCTCTTCACTATCAAGGTGAAGGTCATATTATCTACACAGCCCAGGTTGCTAATGAGTCTTCCTCCAGCCCTATTGCTCCATTCTTCTTCATGTAGTCTAGCTTCTCAAATTATTTGCTGGACGTACAGTTGTGCTAAAAGGATACAGTCCTGATGGCTACTGTACCTTTCCTGATATTATACAATGTACTATTCCTTTATTTTTTCAACTTACTGCCTCTTGTATAGATCCTACACGAGCACAAGAAATGTTCAGGAATTTCTATTCTTTTCAACATTATCCATAATTTGTTATGATCCACACAGTTGAATAATACCTTTTATAATCAGTAAAAGAGTAAATACTTTACTGCTATTTTCTTCTTTCCACTGAGATCCATCTGATTTAAGCAATGATATCCTTCATTCCTCATAGGTTTCTGAATCGGCCTGAATTTTTGGCACTTTGCTGTTGATGTACTGTTGCAACTTTTGGAATTGTCTTTAGCAAAAGTTTATTTGGGGGTAATATTATTGATACTGTTCAATAATCTCTGCATTCCCTTGAACCATTTTTCTTTGGAATGTTACCACTTTACATCTCTTCTAGTTATTGCTACATAGCTGTCTTTGAATTTCTTGGCTTACATGAGTGTACACTTCCAGCTTTACATCCATTTGTTGAAACATCTCAGGTGATATTTTGTCACTTTCTGAAGCTTTGCTTTCACAAATGCATGCATATCAATACATAAGCATACAGATAAACCTGTGCATGCATGTTCATTTACTCTCATGTACCTTAATGTACATATATATGCATCGATAACGACCTTCATAACCATACACTTATTTTTTGGTCATTTTTACTGTTATTGCAAAATTGATGATTGATAAAATGCCATTTCTCTTTTTAATTTGTCATTCCCAGCAGAGAAAGGCATGTGATTGTATGATTCAAACAAAGCCAACCTGTCTTAGAATGTTCCATTCATTTTTGACAATGTCTAATTTTACTTTTTTCATACTTCATATATCACATTGGTATTATTAATGGATGTTTTCAAATGTCTCTTCTCATTTTGAGTTTTGCCGTATCAGAAAATGAAGGTCCCGAAAGTTGTGCTCCATCTATATAATGAAGGTCACTTCTGTTCGGAGGAGGCAGCTCTTCCCTAGCCTTATTTTGATTGTCTGCAGCCTAAAGAACTGACTTTCCAACATAATATTATACAGTGTTTCCTGCTATTCAGAAAGTTTTCTCGACCTGTTATTTTCTGGGTCCTTTTTGCCAATCTGCCTTACTCTGGGAACTCCTTTAATGTACTGGCATAGATAAATAGCTTGCAGCATCATAGCAACACACAAGTTGCAGCAATATGACAGTGGAATGGTGACTTGGCTCTGCTCGCACTCTCCATCAAGTATCATGAGAAATTCAAAAAGATCAAGGCATATATATCTGAACTTTATTTTCACTGGCTTTAAACTTTATTTTTCACTGTTATAGTCTCATCATTGTTATTTGAAAATTACATGATTGGTGTATATAACAGTTTCTCTAAATTACTTTATGTCATTAAAATTTCTAAACAGGAGAAAGACAAAGGGCTTATTATATTTCTGTACTTTAATTTATGTGTTTAGTTTCACTCGAAAATGCTTTTTTCCTCTTAAATTGATTTTCTTCAAAAATTTAAACTTTGGGGCAAGAGTTATGAAAATTAAATTTTTTTTTAGAAAATCATAAGATACTATAATGAAAAAGCCTTAGCTGACTTGATAAGATTATAAAACTAATAAAATTAAGATCAGGGTACATCATTAATCTTGGCTTACAAGTTCTAAATGAATAAACTTGGTTTAGAAGCCTAGAAGAATACAATTTGGATCAAGAAAAGAGAGGGAAAGAAAAGGAGGGGGAAAACAGAAAATTCCTTGATTAGAATAGTCATTTTAGTTACGGAGTTGAAATTCATGTTTTGCTATTGAGTGGGTGATTTGTAGCATTGTGAGATCTTTGTAAGCTGTTTAACATTTTTTCTTTCAGAATCTTAATATCTTAATCATAAGTGTTCCATATGCATAAGCTATAAGCAATAAAAGAAAATGTGATTATATTTACATCTGATATCTATAGACATATATAATTATGAAATCATCAACCCTTCATAAACCCTCCACAGAATATTCCATTTTTTATTGGAAAGAAATATTTTGACATCAAATAGGCTTTTTTTTGGAGGGGGGATCTTTTTTTAAATAAATCGTTTCATTGGGGGCTCATACAACTCTTATCATGATCAGTACATACATCAGTGTATGCAGACACTTGCACATTTGTTGCCATCATTCTCGGAACATCCTCCTTCCACTTGGGCCCCCAGTATCAGCTTCCCATATTTCCCCTCCCTCCCCACTCCCCCTCCCCCATGAACCCTTAATAATTTACAAATTGTCATTGATTTGTCTTATGTCTTAGGGAATCCTTTTTTGGATTCCATTGTGCTTACTATACTAATGAGATTTTCAATGTATTGAGAAGACCCCTCCCTGACATTGACTTGATACCAACTCATAGCTACCCCATAGGATAAGGTAAAACCTGTAATTCATTATGGGAGTGGTAAGGCCCCATCTTTCTCTCTCAGAGAGACTGGTGGTTTCAAACTGCTGACCTTATGGTTAACAGCGCAAATGCGTAACCACTATGCCACCAGAATGATGTATTATTGGTTGTTGTTTTATCAATTTTAAGAGTTGTTTCAATAATATATAGAGTGCCTTTTGTCAACGTACTTACATATACATTATGAAAAGTAAAAGATAATGGAATTTCCTACCAACTCTTTGAAGTCCTCTAGTTTACCTTTATGTAGTACTAGATTTACCTGGTACGCATCTTAAAATCAAAGCCTTTGAAAAGTAAAATTGCTACAAAGCGCAGTTTTTAAAAGTTTACTTTAAGCATTAACTTTGTTTCTACTTTCCCTCATGTAGATTGCATATCAGCAAATTGCAAAATGTTGAGACTAATTTATAGTCTTATCGTAACCAATCTTATAGATCCTCATGGTTTTATCCCATACTACATACTTCTTAAAAGAATTTTGCCTTCAGACCATCATATTTGCCACTATAGAGTTGCTAAAATGTGTTTCCTGACCGATAACATCAACTTCTTCTGGAAGTTTAGTAGAAATTCTCAAACTCCACCCCAGGCCAGACCTACTAAAGCAAAAACTCTAAACTAGACCTTTTTACCAATTGCCATCAAATCCATTCCACCCGTATGCATTAAAATAGATTTTCAGTGACTGACTTTTCAGAAATAGACTGCCAGGTCTTTTTCCCAAGTTGCCTCCAGATAAACTTGAACCCGAGTACATTATTCAGTTGCTCCACCTACGGATACAGTGGAGCCTAGAAATACGTATTTCACAAGTTCTCCAAGCATTTCTCATGCACACTTAATGTTGATGAGCTGTTGCACTTAAGGCATGAAATTATTTTACTTTTCCTGGGAAGAATTTTTTTTTTATGTTCATCAAACAAGTTGTCTGAAGTTATGTCTAGGAGAAAATCAGTGTATCATCATCCCATGTGCTACCAACTTGTCTTGTTCTTCTCTTCCTTCACTGTCTGCATACATTTCACCAGGCAGGATTCACGGTTTCAGTAGCTTTAGACCTCCGTGTTGCAATGTGGAGCTCTGAGATATCAATGTAGGAGGTGCTATGCCTCTTTTCATGTCACTCTAATCCTGTCCACCACGAGGGGCTAAATAAAATAAGTGATTGTCCTTTATTCTCAGCAGGTAACAAAATGTTGGGTAAAAGCTACTGAAATCTACTCTCTTTAGAAAATAAGATTAAAAATTGAAGCAATAGTTAACTGGTAATTTGCATGTCAAAGTAGAAACTGACACATTAAATGCTAAAATGAGAATTTGGATATCAAACTGGAAATGTATGACTAAAAAGTAATTGTGAAGGATAAAGCTATCCTAAAACTCAAGATAGGCCTCCATGTGGATTTAAGTAACAAACCTTGTTCTTCTGCCAGTAATGAAATATTTCAGTAAAATTTGTTAAATCAAAATTTCGAGGAAAAAAAATTCCTATAGAAAAATGACCAAGAAACTTCCTATATTATCATAAGAACCTCTACTCTTTTAAACACATACACAGTGCTTGTCCAATGTAAGAAACAGTTTTTACTTCATTCCTTTATTACCCATATAAGATTTTGGAATATCAAGTGGGTCAACATTAAGTATTTCTTCATTCATACAATAGCCTTTAATTACATTACTCTATCTTACTGTATTATATAGATTCACTGAGGTGGTTAGTGTGTGTATACAACTATTATCATTAAACTCAGTCTTTTTCTGAAATTTACTATGGTTAAAGACCAAAAGATAGAGAAAACTTTGAATTAAGGTAAGGTACACTGAAGGTAGAAATTTATAAGTGTACTTTAGAAAACTTACTGGAGCTGAGCCCCAGTGGCGCAGTGGTTGTGTGCGGGACTGCAGCCCACAGGGTTGATGCTTCAAATCCAGCAGCAGCTCTCCAGGAGCCAGGCTGGGCTTCCTACTCCCACCAGGGCAGTGATGCTACAAAAAAAAAAAAAAACATTTACTGGAATATGCAGGATTAATCTATGCAAGTATATACACCTACTCCTCTCTTAGGAAGTCCTCATAGCATAGTGGTTACAGGTTGGACTGCTAACCTCAAAGTTAGCAGTTTGAAACCACCGTAGCTCTGAGGGGGAAATGTGAGTCTTTCTACTCCTGTAAAGAGTTTTGATCTTGGAAACCCACAGGGGAAGGTCTACACCTCCCTATAGATCATCCTGACACAAGTGACCTAATGGCAGTGAGTTTGGTTGGTTGGTTTTTTACTCCTCTCTTCGTGATATAATTTGGTTCCAGAGACCAAGGTGTTATGCAAAAATTGGCTTTATATGAAAATGGAAGATGACCACATCAGATAACACAGCTTCCAAATTATAAAATTGTTTAACTGCCAAACCACCGAAAACCACAGCTCAGCCAAGTTGGCACATTACCATGACCATCACGACAGCATTAGCTCTTTCATTGCACCTCAGCACTCATTACTTCTAGACATACTTCATTAATGTGCAAAGTAGTTTTGGGATTTCTTTTTAAGTGTTGTAAATGAAAAATGTCAAGTGATGAGATACTAGCTAAATGAGGGGTCGATGTACTTGGCTTAAGGGCTATGTAAGGATGTATATGGGTAATACCTACCTATATTCTTTTAGTAATGATTTGGCTTACAATGCTAAGTATAAGCCCCCTACTGGTCAAGCCAATTCTGATTCAGCACAACACTATAAAATAGAGTAGAATTGCTCCTGCTGGGTTTCTAAGGCTCATGTTAGTGGAAGCAGACACTAACTTCTCTCTCCACTGGAGCAGCTAGGTGGTCTCAGCCATGTTGGCAGCACTCTGACTGTTAACCAGTGTGCCATGAGGGCTCCTTATGTATACCTGACTTCATTCCGCTATAGTAATGTGTGGGGTTTTGCCTTAATTTTCTGAGTTTAGAAATATTTTGCAGTAGCCAATGATAAATCTAATATAGTAATAATGTGTTCTTATTCCAAACAGCTAGTTAAAGGCCTCCAGCAAGAACTGAATCGATTATATTCCCTTTTCTGTTCTCGGAATCCAGACTTTGAAGAAAAGGGGGGTAGAGTCTCAATAGTGTCACATTCTTTGGGTTGTGTAATCACTTATGACATAATGACTGGCTGGAATCCAGTTAGACTCTATGAACAGTTGCTGCAGAAGGAAGAAGAGTTGCCTGATGAGCAATGGATGAGCTATGAAAAGCGACATCTTCTTGATGAGCTCTACATAACAAAACGACGGTAAGATAGCCTACTCCTTAAAAAAAAATGTTCTCCTGGGTTTTGAAGGGAAAAATTTTAAGATTTTCATGTTAAAAAATAATTGTTCAGAAATAGAATATATAACATGTCTAATTAACCCATACAAGTATTTATTTATTCTCATGTTAATTGCATATGATTTTCTTATAACATAAATTAAATTGTTATCCTTTTGTAATTTTACTAATTCTTGTTTTGTTTTGGTTTTTTTGGCATCGCTGCCCTCTGGTGGTGGGAGTAGGAATTTTTACTAATTCTTTGTAGAGTCTAATTGTTTTTACTCTGAGGATCATTTTTAAACCCTTTTTATTGTTCTTGGCAAATATATTTGATAGATTTTATCATGATTGGATCCTTAGGAAACTTGCTGGTACTTTTATCAGTCTTTGTTGTATTCCTATATTCATCTATAATTATATACTCTTCTTTGTTGTCCTCTCGACAGAAATGCACCTCAATCTAAAAAGCTATGAAAATCATATCTTTTTATATATTTGGCATTACATAAAAACAGCCAGTGAAGCTTATTTTAAAACGTTATTCTCAAATCTCCTTGATGTTATTTAAGCTCAGTGGGGTAAATAGATCAATTTTATAGTGTTAAGGTAATTGATAGTTTTTAAAGAACCTGACATGTTTGACAAGCATTAGCAGAATTTTAGATGTATAAAATTCAGTAAAACTTTTTTTAATAGGCTTAGGAAATGAACTGTTCTTTTTTTAACTTAGTTCCAGTTATTTAATGTAAATAGATTTTTTAAATTATAATGGGGAAAAATATCAAAATAGTTGTAAGTTCGTGAGCAGGGAGGGTTAATAAATTATGGTTCATCCATATGCTAGACAGTGGTAGTAACGATTGAAATAAGTCAAAAATACTGTATTTGGTCTTAACCACATGGTGTCATTTTTAAAATGATATGTATACATTTTGTTTGTATGTGCCTTGCATTTTGCTTGCGGGTCCCTCCACAAAGCAGGTAGGTATTTGTGATGAGCCCTGGTGGTGCTGAGGTGACGATGGAACTGCTAACACTGCAGGGTTCCAGTGTTCTGCGGGAGAAAGAGGAGACTATCTGAGCCCATCAGGATTTACAACCTCAGAAACCCTGTTTAGGATTGCTGTGAGTCAGACTCAGTGGCCATGAGCTGTGGGCAGTGATATGCTTAATAATTTTGTAATGTGCGAAGGAATAGTGAGTCATATTTTTAACAGTAAACAAAATAATGAAATTACAAGTGTGTGTGTGTGTATATATATATATATATATATATATATATATACACATATCTGTGTGTATACACTTTTCATATTGTATCCTAGGCTGCAGGAAATTGAAGAACGGCTGCATGGATTGAAGACATCATCTGTAACACAAACACCTGCCTTAAAATTTAAAGTAAGGAAAAAAATTAAGGAGAGAGTGATGAAATGTTTGTCATTGATCTCATCAACTATATTTTTACCATACCTAATATTGCTGCTGTATCCACCTATTTGTGTTCTCAAGACCAAGCTAGCTACGTTCTTTTCTGACTCTGAGTTAGTTTTAGTTTGTGTGTTTATATTGAGTCTGGAATGTCTTCTTTATAGCTCCAGTATTCTAACCGCAACTGTGGAATTTCTTTTCAACCTTTGTCAGTGCAAATGCTGCTGCCTCTCTAAAGACCTCAAAGTTGGAACTGACCATTCTTTCTCTGCTGTCTTGTAACACTTTTTTCCTATAGTGCACACTTTTTTTTTTTTTTGCTGCCCCCACAAGAAAGGACTGTCTTATTGGCCTATATGTTTCACAACACCCAGCATATTAGCCCAGAATAATAATGTAATAAACTTGATTAGTGGCTGAGCCCCGGTGACGTAGTAGTTGTGCGCGGGACTGCGACCCACTGGGATAGAGGTTCAATTCCAGCTCCACGGAGCAAAGGCTGGGCCTCCTACTCCCACCACCTTAGGGCAGTGATGCCCAAAAACAATAAAAAAATAAAAATAAACTTGATTAGTGTATAGAAGCATGCACACAGTGACCTGGTCTTTCTTCTCGTTTCTTCTTTTCTTCTTCTCATTCTTCATCATGTTATTAGATTTAAAGATAAAGAAGTTGCTCCTGGAAGCAGATGTTCCAATAAATAACTTAGCTATACGTTTTGGACACAGTTATTATTTGCAAGTAGTTTGATTATTTTTATTTTACCACATATAAAGGTGTTTCAAAAGTTCATAGAAAATTTTAAAAGATCATGGAATTTTTCCATGAATTTGTTGATTCACTCTTATTGGTATCTTGTACCCAAATTCTTAAAGAAATGAGACTTAACAGTCCTGATAATTAAGGATTTTTATCATTTTAGGTTGAGAATTTCTTCTGTATGGGATCTCCACTAGCAGTTTTTTTGGCCCTGCGTGGCATCCGCCCAGGAAGCAGTGGAAGTCAAGACCATATTTTGCCCAGAGAGATTTGTAACCGGTTACTAAACATTTTTCACCCAACAGATCCAGTGGTGAGTTGAACATAGGAAAGTCCGTTCAAAAGTTTGGGGGGAAACAATCCATTACCTTACATTTTATTTTCCCACAAACTTTTTGAAGCCTTTTCATAGAGACATTTTCCTCTCAATATTAAATTATTCATAGATGATTCTAGGAATGAAAAACATCTGGAAAGGTATCATTGAATTGAATTAGAAAAATACTTAATTATCTGACTTTATTTACAACATTTATATTCTTTAAACATTTGTGTTTTGATTAAGGCTCATGAAGTGATATTCATGTTTATGTTGTACAACTCAATTTGAATGCCTGCCGTCAAGTTGAGTGCAACATATAATAGATGCTATAGGATAGAGTAATCTGTATTTGAATCCAGTCCTTAGGTGTGTAAAAATGAATCAGTACAGGACCTGACAGCTCACCTTTCTTCCATGGAGCAGCTCGTAGCCTTAAGCTTCCAACCTTGGAGTTAGCAATCCAATGCTTAACCCACAACGCATCAGGAACCTTTGTAAGGCCATCATGTAAAGATTTCAATATTATAGACTGCTTTATAGAAAAGTGTTCGATACGGGATTTTGAACACATTGGTTGCTAGGTTGCTAGTATTACTATTGGTTGAAGTTTAAAAGTCCAGTATAATCCAGTCCCTTGTATTGTAAAAATATTATCTTTAATTAGATATGTCTATAATATATTTGAATATATTATAATATAAATACAAATTATATGTTTCTTAAATCCTTTCAGAATAATCAGAGTGGATATAACTAAATTCTAAAACTAATTTGAACACTATTTGTTCTGTAAGTAAATAATTTTCTATAGTCATAGTCTCTTAAGAGCTCTTTAGCTAGTACCAAGTAAATATAACATTGACTAAACACTGGAATTTTAGAAAATATCCCATTTATTGTAGAACAGAACTCAAAGTCATAAAATAGACCACGCTTACTGGTTGAATACAATGGTAGAATCCCCAAGACAAAGACCATACATGTCTGGAACTGGTCTCATTCCCATGTTATGCTAGCTAACCATTTAAATTCAAAAGAACAGCATTTACCCAATGACAAAATTTAAGAGCATTGGGAAAGAAAGAGGAGTGGGAATAGGAAACACAGGAAGGAAGTGAGATAAATGATGGTGCACTGAAGGAATGAAGTGATTGAGTTGAAGAAAGTGTGTGTGAATTGTTGAATGTAATTGATGAACTGTTTTGTAAATCTTTATTAAATTTATTGTATATAGGTTTATTTTAATTTGCACTTGTTAATAAAAAGTGCTATATTTACCACATGGCCTCACCTAAACTAGATATCTAATATTAGATTCAAATACATCCTGCATGATCCCTGTCAAATCATTTCAGAGACAGTTTCCTGTCTATATGATGCAAATGTGACAGTATTTTACCTAAAAAAGTTCTTAAGATTAAGTAGAAAGTACATGAAATCACCCAGTTATAATATAAACATTTCATTTATATGCACTTCGTTTTACTCACCTTTATAACTTGAACAGTGCACGTGCTAGGTGAACGCCGAGCTTCACCTTCAGTGAATAGTCTGTCTTTTGAATATCTTAAACTTTGCTCTATTGCGTAACAGTTCCAAAAGCACTTTTTTCACATTAACTTTTTTCACATTATTTTTTCACACTTGTTTCATTATCTATTTTATAGTAACTGTTTTAGAGAAGTTATCTCTTCTTAACAGTTCTATGAGGTCCTTTCTCCTTTGTACAGATTACAAAAATGAGACTGAGATGTACCTTGACAAGCATCATACAGTTAATAATTAATATAATTCGAGAATTCCAATATCAGTCAAGTTTATTGTCTTTTCTTCTCCTTCATCCCTATTTCACAATAGATAGTCATTTCTATCAGACTAATCAGACTAGTTCTTCCTGGAGTTGAATAGAATTTGATAGCCGCTCCTAAGGTCCCTGCATGACACAGGCAGTTTGTGGCTGGCTACTAATGAAGGGTTGGTGTTCAAACCTGCCAGCTGCCCCCTGAGACGTATACGCAGAAATGTCTTTCGTGAAGATGACGGCATTGGACAGTGGGTACTCATTGGGCTGCTAACTGCAAGGTCAGTAGTTTGAATCCACCAGGGGAAGGATGAGGCTTTCCAATCCTGTGATGATTTGCAGGCTCAGAGACTCACTAGGGCACGTCTGTCCTGGCCCTAAAGGGTCACTAAAGTCAACACTGACTTGATGGCAGTGGAAGTGGTGCCTCAGGGTAATGATTAATAATGTTCTGTAATATAAAATGGCAGTGATTTCTCTAAGGTGAACCAGAGGCATATATGGTGTGTGTGTATACATACATACATACATACATACATACATACCATATATTCATGAATGGATTTGAAGCTTGCACTTAATTCTACCCCCAGTCTAAGAACAAATAGTTCTTATGGCAGGGCCCTGCTTGATGCTCAACCTCATGAAAGGTCACTGAAGATATGAATGCTACTGCAAAGTATGATGAAGAAGCTAGATGGTGCCACCCTATCAGAAAGAAGAGCATCCGAGGTCTTAAAGGCTTGTCTTCAAACAAGCAGCCATCTAAGTCACATGGAAGAAACACATCAGCCTGTGTGGTGCAAGGATTATAAATAATTTAAAACACAAAACCTGGTTTGCAGAAAGTTTGAATGACAGCGGAAGCCCAGGAGCCATTTGCAGAACCCACACATGAATTTAGCCTGTGGGGAATCCGTTCCAATCATGGTTGAGGACTGGGAATAACCTTGTTATCAGAAAGAGAGCATTGTAAATTGATTATGGAGACATAGTTGTCTCAAAATGTAATATCATTTTATGTCCCCATAGGCAATTTTAAAGCTTTTTCAATTGAAATGTTTAAAGTGAAGGGAGAAAAGCATGTAGTTTGCAGTGAGTCCCTTTTAACCATGGACCAGGACTAGCCGTGCTAACGTACAGAAGGCATTGGAAAATGGATTGTTGGAGATAGGTTAAAATTTAGCACTTTATTGGGCTGAGCCCCGGTGGCATAACTGGTTGAGTGTGGGATTGCAGCCCACGGGTTTGGCAGTTCAAATCCAGCAGCAGCTCTGAGGGGCAGCGCTGGGTAGCTCCTACAAACACCAGAGGGCAGTAATGTCCCCAAAAACAAACAAAAAAATTTTAGCACTTTATCATTTGATCTTTCTTATGACTCATTTGTTCTACTTTTTAATATTTTCTGCTTTTTTGTTGTTTTTTGGGGGGGCTCAGCCCTATATTTTCTGCTTTTGAGGGTTTTATCAGTTTTACTTTATTATTAATACTATTATTAGTTTTTGGTTGGTGTTTGTTTTTAATGTTTTTCTTTATAGCAAATCCAGGGGGCTGAGCCCCAGTGGCATAAGTGGTTGAGTGCGAAACTGCAGCCCGCGGGCTTGGCGGTTCAAATCCAGCGGCGGCTGTCAGGAGCGGTACTGGGTAGCGCCCACGACCACCAGAGGCAGTGATGCCCTCCCCCCAAAAAAAACAAATCCAGGATAGGTAAATCTATAGAGACAGTAACTGGATTAAAGGTCCTTTGCAAGTATGGTAAAGGAGATTGGAGGAAAATAGGTCCAATGAATACATGAAGAAAATGTTCTAAAACTGATAGCTGAATTATATGCTAATAAAACTTGTTAGGTAAGTAAATAAAGCAAGCCGGTAGGGAAAGAATTATAGCATTGGAAACCCTATTAATAATTCAGAATTGCTAATACACAACAGCAGAAGCTGGTACTGGGGGCCTAAGTGGAGAGAGAATGTTTTGAGAGTGATGATGGCAACAGGTGTGCAAATGTGCCTGCATACAATTGATGTATGTATAGATCGTGATGGGAGTTGTATGAGTCCCCAATAAAATGAGTATAAAAAGGGGGGGAGGGGAGCTTATACCAAGGGTTCAAGTAAAAAATATTTTGGAAATGAATATAGCAACATGTGTACAAATATGCTTGATACAGGTGATGTCTTGACTGTTATAAGAGCTGTAAGAGTCCCCAATAAAATCATTGGAAAAAAATGAGGGGAAAAAAAGAAATATATACGTAGCCTTACTACACATTGCTAATAGTAACCAAGAATATATGTTTGAAATATCCTTTTTAATCTAAGGGATTTCTAATATGCAATAGAATAAGAATAAGATACTAAAATCTAAGTATTGTGTCTTAATGTATTTCTCTGAATTTTTTTTAAACCAAGGCTTATCGATTAGAACCATTAATACTGAAGCACTACAGCAACATCTCGCCTGTACAGATTCACTGGTACAATACTTCAAATCCCCTACCTTATGAGCATATGAAGCCTAGCTTTCTCAACCCAGCAAAAGAGCCTACCTCAGTCTCAGAGAGTGAGAGCATCTCAACTGTAGCAAGCCCAGTGACCTCGCCAGTCTTGGCCCGTCGCCACTATGGGGAATCTATAACGAATATCGGCAAAGCGAGCATATTAGGTAAGTTGTCTCTACCTGTGAATACAGGTACTTTTACTTAAGTGTTACATTTTCTAACTCTAGAATTAACTACTCATTTAGGATTCATATTTGAGGACTGAAAACTTTAATGTTCTCTTACTAGATCATGTCTTATCATTTAAGGATATGGGGTAGCAAGAAGGACAAGAAAGGGCATGAGAATTAAAAAGGGTATTAGAATTAGGTCCCTCATTTAAATCCCAGCTCTACTTCTCACTGTAAAATCTTGGACAAATCATATGGTTTTTAATGTTCTGTCCCCTTCCCAATGAATTCAGTGGTGTTCATAAAATCTCTACCACTGTATGCTTCTTAAGTGCATCAGAGTTTCTTAATTTTTCATCGAACAAACTACAGCCCAGCACAGTGTTTGGGATATTCTTAGAGCTCAACTATGTGCCACATCACTGTCTCCTTTGACTTTGGGTTGCCAGTTGCTTTAATATAAAATGCCACAAGATGGCACTATAAATGGGCTCTGTTTGTTGGACCAGTTTGCTATTTCATCTTGTCATACGGATTACTTTTTATAATAATATCCACTTCAGCAATAAACCTCTCAATAGTAAACATATACTTGTGTCAATGGCATGGTTTCTTTATTAAATGCTCTAATCTTGCCAAATGTTTTCTTAAACGATGGTCACTTATTTGGATCTTTGTTTATAACTTTTATTCCTAAAGTCTGCACAATTTTATTTCTGACACCATTTTTATTTAGAAACACACACTATAGATTATAGTTTCTTAAGACTTATATTTTCATCCTGGAAAAAGCATGACTATAACTTAGTTCTTCTGGAAATTGGCTAAAATTATGGGTGATATTTTTCAGTCTCAGCATGCAGTGATAAAATTCATCAGAATGATTTTTCTGTTTTGTTGAACACAGGGGCTGCTAGCATTGGAAAGGGCCTGGGAGGTATGTTATTCTCGAGATTTGGACGTTCATCTGCACAATCACCGGAGACAGCAAAAGACTCATTAGAAGAAGACAAGAAGTCAGCTCCCTCCCCTCCTACTACATCTGTGGCCACCCAGACCCTTCCACACAGCACGTCTGGCTTCCTTGATTCTGCATGTTAGTCCTTACCGTTCCTTCCTTAAGTTTATACCATTCCTGTCTAAAAGTTGAGTACAAGACAGGCTAAAGTCTTCATTTGAAATTTGAAGTATACATTAAGCTTTATTGAAACGTCTGCTTATATTTTTACTTTAAAAATTCCAGGTAAATTCAGTTCCAGGTTTTGAATGGGTTAAGAACATTAATAATCAGGACCTTGTGGCACTGGGGTCTTAAACATCAACTGTGAACTAAATTTCTCAGGATACATTCTTCTGTAAAATTTTTTTGTATTTTTATGTTTTTGATATGGTCTTCTCAGCCTTAACATTTTTGAAGCTACAAGTGCTTAAAATCTATGCTGTATTGATATAAACTTGAAGCAAAGGGGGGACTTTTTGGCTTGCCAAAGCTATCATACTCCTGATTCCACAGGTCCCTTTGTTCATCTTAACTAGAAGGCCTTTAAAGCTTAAGTTGAATTCATCGTATTACTTTCGTTCCTATTTCAGCTATCAGAGAGTCACGGGCTGAGTCCCGGTGGCGTAGTGGTTGAGTGCAGGACTGCGGCCCTCGGGCTTGGCGGTTCAAATCCAGCAGCAGCTCTCCAGGAGCAAGACTGGGGAGCTCCCACGACCACCAGAGGGCAGTGATGCCCCCCCCAAAAAAAAGAGAGTCACTATTCAAGGAATAGTCAGTTAATAAAGAGATGTTAAGGTCTTCATAGTTACATTGAGTTTAAGCATGTGAATGGACCTTTTTCCGGAGACTTTCAAAGTTTAAAACTTTGAATAGTTGTGAAACACTCTTAGTGTATATGAGTGTGTGTGTTTATTTATGTATGTGTTTGTGTGTGTGCATCTCCAAGGAGCTAAATATAAACATTATTATCAAGTTCCCAGTAAAGTAAAATTAATAAATCAAGTCCTGCTTTTCCATTGACCTAAATAAGGAAATGTAGATTCTAAAGTTAGTTATTAATTATCTGTGACAACAGCAAGAGGGAAACTTTGTTTTCTTTCTCCATAAATTTTTGAGCAAATTTCATAAACTATTCCCCTTATTTTCTTACTATGTCTATTGTAAATTTTAAAATGATAAACATCCATTGCCATCCATAAAACTAGCTTTAAAAAAGGAAGTAAGCTTAGATGTGATGATCCCAGAAGCAGATTTAGGGCTCCACAGTCAACCTCACTGTAGTATTAATTATCAAGAGTTGACTGTTGCTATTTTGGTGAAAAACATTTTTAACTTAACCTTTTTTCTATGTTATAGTCTGAGAATTGGAAATATTGCTGCAAGTCTTTTGAACACTGAAATTTTTTTAACATTTTATTTTCTGGAGTCCCTATTCTATTGCTTACTTAAACTCTCATGTTTACTGAACATCAGAAATATGATTGTGAAAATTTTGCTAATACATGCAGAAATCAAAGGAAAACTCTAAACTTCTGCAGAGGATTATGCCTAGAGAATTTTGCCAGATCAAAATTGTAGTTCCTTTTATTGTTGTCAATGCTGGTAAACATTCAGATACATGAAGAAGCAATGATAGAATTTGAGCCCCAGAGAAAGGATAATGGAGACATTAATATAAATCCATAGACTGTGAAGAAAGAAAATACCTTAATATTGAATATTTAACATAGAATAATTTCTTCTGTAGAGATATCTAGTTGTATTACATCGTATTTTGATAGCTTAACAAAATACATTTTGTCATACTTCTATATATATTCTTTTCTGTTCCTGGTGGTAAATTCTTCATCAGCTGTATAGATTCAACTAAGTAATGAGCTAATCATGTGTCTTATCCATCTCTAGGTGAAGGTAGGTGTTAAGTAGTAAAGTTGTTCTACTGCTAGTAGAATTCTGCCTTTTATATCTTTATGACTTGCCTCACTAATTCTTTGGCTTGTTTTAATAATCTGCCCTGCTCCGTTATAGTGATTGAAGCAAATGTCCTTTGTCACAATTACTATTTTGGCTCTATCTGACAAATCATGAAATCTTTCTTCCTTAAAATCTTTCCAGAATTTGGTCTGTGTGATTAAGTAATTTTGGCTTCCTTTCTTGTCTTTCTTTCTTGTACTTACCGATTGCTTCAGTTCTTCAGTTATTCTGAAGTTGCAACTTTGATTCTTTCGATATTTGAGGGTAAGATGGACACAGAGTGAATTCATGATCGGCCAGGGTTTCTCTCTTTGAAGAGTGAGTGTTGCCAATTGAAACTTACATTTCTGTCATTAAAATGAAGCTTATGTAGTGTTCTTCATTTCTTTAAGATGTTTAGAAAAGTTATTTTTGGTGGTCTTATTTTTTGTGACCCTTCTGTGTTTGTAACATGAAAAGGAAAAAAGTCTGTTCTTTTGGTGTGGTTTTGCCTGTTGGTTAAAACCTAAATGATTATACATTTTGGGAATGTCTGGATGTTTACAGATTGTGACCGTGTATTTCAAAGTTAATTATGCTTACATTTTCCATGAAAGAGCTCCTCATTGAGATCAAAGCTTGCACATCTTGATGTATATTAGGTTTAATCGGCTTACTTGGGAGTATTGGTCTAACTTTTGGCCACTACATCATTGAAAGCCATTTTTAACCATCCTTTACAGCATCTTGTTTTTTTTTTCACAGATTTCAGACTTCAGGAATCGTTCTTTAATCTCCCACAACTGTTTTTTCCGGAAAATGTAATGCAGAATAAAGATAATAGCCTCGGTATGGTATATGTCAGGAATAGCATTCAGAACACCATGAACATTATCTACCTAGAATTCTGCTCATTTAAAAATTAGATGAATTCTTCTATGTGATCAACTTGGATGTTACCATTGCAGACTATTTTATTTATATTTTCTTCCATATTTTCGAATCTTTATTGGTAGTGATCCTGCCACTTGATTGTTGATTAGCCACTTAAAGTGCAAAAATATGTAATATTCCAGTATGCAGATACAAGGAAGGAGCTTTTGGATAGGGTGTAAAAACACTAGGCCATTGTCTATCTTTATTTCCAGGAAGAGGCCAGAGAGGTTCAGTATTATTTTCATGTAATATACTTAGATATAAAAGGGCTTCATCAGGGGCTGAACCCCGGTGGCATACGTGGTGGAGTGCGGGACTGCGGCCCATGGGTGGGCTTGGTGCTTCAAATCCAGCAGCAGCTCTCAGGAGCAGCGCTGGGTAGCTCCCATGACCACCAGAGGGCAGTGATGCCCCACCAAAAAAGCTAAAAAAAACAAACAAACGAAAGGGCTTCATCAGTAAGAATTTAGTCTCGTTATTTCAGTAACATTGCCACGTAGGGTTAAAGATATCCCATAGCCACTGTCTGATTCCAGCACAAATATTTAGTATACCTTAACCACATATTTAATTTTTATTACAGTTTTGAAAGCAAAATATATTTTATACATAATTTCAGCAGATTCTAATATCACCAAGAATAAATTTTAGTAATTTAAAATTCTCTTCATCACTAGCTTCTTTTTCCAGACTCTCTTTCCTAACCCCCCCCTCCAAAACCCCCCCAACCCCCCACAAATGCCAGATTTTAACTTTGACAAAAATAACGATACAATTTTGGGGGGAGGGGGGGCATTTATCCAATTTTTTTTATTGCTAGTTCTCATTTTTTTCTGTTAAAAGTGTCCTTACCTTGCTTTATATATGTGTGTATACATACATACATATATATGTGTATGTATATATATATAAACTATTTTAGTATAACAAACTGGGGTTTTTTGGTGTTTTTTTCTTGGCTCTGGTTTTATTTTGTTTGGGGTTCCATAGCAACGATGTGTGTTGCTCTAACTCAGTGAATTCCCCTCCAGGAATGATCTTATGTAATTGCTCTCTCTGGTCCCTGCCCATGTAATAACTAGGCACTTCCATAAAGAAATCATTTACTTTTGTGATTTTTGTATTTTTAGAAGGGAAAAGGAAGATTAATCCACTTATACATTTGTCGTGCAATCAATTATAGCAATTGACCTCACATTAACTATGTGAAAACCATTCCAACTACCTAAGCAGTTAGACGATTAATAACTACACCAAAGTGAATCAGGTGGCAGATGCATATGACTTCTATTTTTCTCTTCTCTTTTCATTCATCAGTTGTATCATGTATACTGTGATCATAGGCACCATGCTTATTCCTAGAAAAGATAAAAAATGAAACAGACTTTAATACTGCCCATAAGATACTAAATATGAGTAATGGAAAATGAGCATTTTTTAGAGGGAGTGCATTTCTAGTAGAGATTGTAGGTAACTATGTAAATCATATGGTAGACTATGAAAATCCACATAAGAGCAGTACAGATAAAGGACTTCATTGCGAAACATGTTTTGGACATGCAGAAATGAAAAGATATTGTAGGGAGAAGAAACAACAGAAGCAAAAAGCACAGTGGTGGAAAGCATAGCGTAAGTAGAGACACATAAGTTCGGTTTATTAAGAAGGACCAAGAATTAGTAAAAAGGAGTAGTTCTGAATAAAACTGTTTTTTAAGCCAGATTCTTGAGGGAGGGTCCAACAAAACTGGCCACCTCTGGGGTTTTTTTGTTAAATCAGAATGATTCAACCCAAAATTGTTGGGACTCGGGTGGCATTATGCAGGGGCATGTGAAAGTGCATTCTTAGGGACCTAACTTGGTGGTCTTCACTTATACTAAAGCGTGTGATGCTCATCTCTTCTGTTTCTCCTCATTCCTGTTTCTTTATAACCGACTTCATCTTGCCTATTCTTCATGGTGCTTCAGAATTCCAGTTTCCTCCTCTTTCTTCATCTCCCAGAAGATAACACCTACAAATCTAACACAAATGTGCGGGATGCAAAAAATGATTTGAATGTTACTCCACAGGTCCTTTTAATGATTTAAGTTTTTTGACCTGTTAACAGATTAATTTATTGTAATTTAAGTAAGAAAATCTGTAGGGGGGTTGTGTTTATTTTTATTAAAATCTCGATATATTTTACAAGTATTTACAACTTAACTAATGTTTATTTATTAAGTATAAACTGTAAGTGTAAACCTCTGGAAATGTATAAATAGATCCATGGACATTCCTTCTCAGAAGTCATAATTGAAAAATAACAATGTAAGCATTTTTTTAAGTCAAATGGCATTTTCACAAATTAACTGTCTGGTAAGCATTTAGCTGAGCGTTTCTATGCTTTCGTTCCTAGTGTGATTACCAAAGTCTCAGTGTGTAGCCAAATCCCACTTTTTCTCCAACCCCTTTCATAATTTTGCCAACTTTTGCTTTTAACATCTTTGGCACTCTAAACAAAAAGCAGATTTCAAAGTGTCTGAGTGGTCATGGTTTTGAGTGTTTTTGTTCTGTTTTATTTTCAATATCAACCTTTCAAAATGTTGAAAGTTCTAAAACACTTTCCTCAATATCAAATGACCATTCTGTAGTGTTTATTGCTAAGGATTTCTTAAATGAAACCATTGAGATTCTTTTATAGCTTTGATGTGTTAAAGTTAACTTTTCCTACAGGGATGGCCACTGCCTTGTGACTTTTAGAAAAGGTGACAATTCACTCAATTATTTGAGGACATCAGGGTTCCAAACACAGTCTTTGCTTCCAAGAATCACTGCTCTTTATCTCTGTTTAACTTTCCTGGCCACTCATTGGAGTCTTCTTTTATTAAATAGACACTTGTTGAGCACTTGTACGTTCCAAGCACAAAGATGGGCACTATTGCGTGGGATGGCAACTAAGGAGGGTGGTGACTGCTATTGAGGAATTTGGCCTGATGGGTAAAAAAACATTCTGTGACTGTAAAAGGAGGGTTGTCAACCAGCGTGGTCACATGCACATAGCCAGTCGCAGAGCAAAACCAGTCTGCTTGACCCCAGCTAACCCCCTAGTGCCAGAGAAGAATTCTGCTCCACAGGGTTTTCACTGGCAGATTTTTTCGTAGAAAAATCACCCTACCTTTCTCTTGAAATCCTCCTGGGTAGACTTAAGCATCCAACCTTCTAGTAAGCATCTGAGGTGGTTTTCACTGCCCTGAGACTTCCCGGGTCTCACCGATTCAGGAGCTGCCCGTAGTCAGCTGTCCCACAGCATTCCTGCTCCAGTCTTTGAGAGAATGTGTTCCTTATTTTTCACAAAGATTACAAATGATAAAGCAACTAGGACAGTCATCTCCATTACCTACATTGTTACACTCTAGTAGGTCTGTGTAACACACATCTTCGTGGAATCCATAGTCACTTGTTGAACTTCTTTTCTTTTCAGTGGAACTGGATCACAGGATTGATTTTGAACTCAGAGAAGGCCTGGTGGAGAGTCGCTATTGGTCTGCAGTCACATCGCACACTGCGTACTGGTCCTCCTTGGATGTTGCCCTCTTTCTCTTAACCTTCATGTACAAACATGAGCACGATGATGATGCAAAATCTGATTTAGAACCAATCTGAACCCTTGAAGGACATTATTGACCCCAAACTGATTTTTTTCCTGTTAAATGTGTGTGTCAAGACATGGAGATTTCAGGTTTAAGTATGTTTCCATTTTTGTTTAGAGCAAGAGATATTTAAAAGCACCTTATTTTAAAAAAGAAAAAAAAAAACATTCTCAGACCCAAAGGAGTTATTTATGAATTTAATCATTTTGATTATGAATCTGACAAAACCCTCTACCAAGCATCAAGCAAGACCCGGAAATGAGGAAGGCTTGAGTGAACTACTTGTGAAGAATATAAATCACGGTCTAATTCCTCACAGATAGAGAAGTATACTAATAGGTTGGAGCTAATGTATGAACCGAAATCTGTTATAAATGGTCAAGATCAAGTGTGTTCTCTGTGAAGATCATGAGGTGGTATGATTGTAGATTTCTATAAAAGCCTGCATTTCCACTCTTTCTTTGAAGAAACTGTGTAACAGACTTAAAAATGTTTTGAATTTAACTTTAGAAAAACTAATGCTAAAAAAGAAACAATGTTGGAACCCTACTGTATTTATAATGTATTACCTCTAATTGTTTTTTTTTCAGTGTATGAAACATTGCATATATTTTTTACTGTTTCCTTTTAACATAATTTAAGAACCACATTTATTTTCTATGGTTTTAAGACCCTTTTTTTTCTCAAAAACCCTATCTTTGTACTCTTCAGATGAATATATAGACACTGTGGCACACTTCCAGTATTTTTTTCCATTAAAAACATGATTTTGCATAAAAGGCTCAGTTATTAAAACAGAAAAAAACATTTTATTTCACATGTATCTCAGAAAAAGCTAAAGTTTGCTAGACTTGACATAGATTACTACATAAGGGATATATTTTATAAATTTAATTGAAAAGTTAGTGAACAACTTTGGAGTATGAAGTGTGACAGCTACTTTAAATATAAAAATATTTCTGTGCCAAACAGCCTACATGAAGGGCTGGAGTGCCGCCAACATTTGATTGCTCACGTGTGTAGGAAGACATGCTCGGCACAGAAAGCACAGAGAATCAGGTTTCTGAGGAATTTCCCTCTGCTGAGAAAGTCTCCACAGTGCTTTTCATCTGAGGAGCTCAAAGTGCTTTACAAAGTATACCTGCAGTACTCTTTGTAGTAGCTCCCGGAGGTAAGTAAAAGAGTTCTATTCTCACATGATCTGTTAATAGACTAAGGCACCGAACTCTTAAAAGTGCCTTGAAGTAGCTTACGTAGCGATTCTGGTGATGGATAATTCAAATATGACCTCTCAGAGGCTTGCACAGAGTAGTAAAATAGAAGTCACAACCCATAGTTTGGAATAATAACTGTAAAACCAACATTTTACCATATTTGTCTTAGACATTGTTGGGCTGTCAGACACAAAGAGATACTTAGAGGGAATTAGTAGCCATCTCTGCCACAACCAACCCTCATTTCTCAATGGTTCCCACTAGGTTCCATTTAAGGTGCTATCTTTGCTTACCTTGCAAAGATTCTCTTAGCTTTCCTATAATCACTGTCAAATAAAGCTGATTAGTTGCACATCATACTTACTCCTTTCTTTATAAGAAAGTAGAGTCTTTGACTTTAGATTTTATTCTGCATCATCAGTACTCTTGTTGGTCTTGGCCTTTAATTGAATTTGCACAAGCTATAACACTTCTTTTTAGTATTTAAAAATTTCCTAAGCTTCCATGACCAAGTATGTGACTTACTAAGGAACGCTTTCTGTAAAAGGCGTGTAATGAGATCTTAGATTCTTGATTTCAAATGTAGAGATTCCTATGAACTCAGGTCATTTTCATAGCTTACTTCATAGGTCTAAATTAATCCTTAGTAAAATTACTCATGTCATTTGACTCATCACTAAAAGCACTTGAGCATATGTTGTTGGTGGGTAGTGTGACACTCAGATGCCTAAAAGTGTTGTGGGACTCATCCTTAGCTACTGAAATGTGAAGAACCCTGTTTACCTGAGAAGAAAAAAAGCCTAGCACACTATTCAGTTTGATGTTATTGAATAAAAATTAGGTTCTCAGAGCCATGGGAAAAATGTATGTTTCCTTTTTTTTTTTCACTGAGAAGACAAAGTCAAATTTGTATGTTTCCTTTTTTTTTTTTCACTGAGAAGACAAAGTCAAATTTAATCTCAGTTTTTATTTGAACTATGGAAAGGGGGATCATCTTAAACCCTGTTTCAAAATGAAACAGGTCGGGTTTTTTTTTTCTTGATATATAATTTCTTTCAGGGTTGTTGTTTTTTGTTTTTGTTTTTTTTTTTTTTGGTGTTTTCAATACGTTACTTTACAAATCAAAAAAGTGGTTTTCATTTTATATTACTCTTGTTTCCATGTCTGCCCGCTTGTTATCATGGGTTATACTTGTATGTACTCAAATAGTACACAGAGTATGTGTCATTCTGGCTTGATTTAGAAGCTAAGTCAGTTACTAAGTAACATTTTGCAATTTTATTCTAGCAAATACTAAATTTGGCCAAAAAGTTTTATTTTTTATACTATTAAAGTGTTATCCTCCATTTTGTGTACATGCTATGATGATTCTCCTGAGTACTGTTCAGATCATTCTGCTTTAAGTAATTAGATTCCCAAGAGCTACCAAAGATTAGAATACGGAGAATGCCTTTGAGTTAAATCTTCATATTTTTGTACTTTAAAATTAACCTTCACTGTGGAAGGATCTCCGGTGGTACCGTAGGTTAGATGTTGAACTGTTACCCGAAAGGTTGGTGGTTCAAACCCACCAGCCACTCCCTAGAAGAAAAATCATGCTGTCTGCTCCCTTAAAGATGTACAACCTCACAAACCCTGGATAGAGTCGCTATGAGTTGAAACTGATTTCATAGCATCAGGTGGCGGGCCTTTTATGGAGCCCTGGTGACACAGTGTTTAAGCACTTAGCTGCTAAGTCCAAAGGTCAGCAGTTCAAACCTATGCACCACTCCATGGGAGAAAAGTATGGCAGTCTACTTCCTTAAAGACTCTTCAACTCCAAAAACTTCCCTGTCATCCAGTCTATTCCAACTCACACCAAGCTTGAAAGGCAGGGTAGAACTGCCACGGTGGGTTTCTCAAGCTGTAGCTCTCTGGGAGTAGAAAGGCCTGGTCTGCCTCTGCAGCCTTGGGGTCCCTGTGGGAGATTCTGTTCAGTCCTACCGTTGACTGGACATCAGCATGTTTTGTTTGGGTGCTTTTTGTTTATTTTTAGAATCTTCTATTTATTTTTCAGTAGTAATTGCACTTGTTTCCCAATGTTGTCATTTAGACTGATTATAAAATATATTCAATAATGATAATAAAAATATACAGGTTTCCAAGTACCTAATCTTTTATATACTTAGGAATCTCAAACATGTTGCTTCTTCCTATTAAATAATATCTGTTCTCTTTTTAAATCCTTAAACTGAATATGTTCTACAGAAGCCCTCTGACAGTGCCAGGTAAACATTAATCCTGTCTCCTCCTTATTGATTCCTTGTGAAACTGAAGTGTCCTAGTTTATGTTGAGTCTAATTGCCCCTCTCAGTGTTGTATTTCCTACACAATGTAGACAGAAGAGAAATTAATCATCTGTGGAGTGTCTCAGTTAACCATCCCCGTGATAATGATAGCACCTCAACTGCATGAAGTGGACCTAGACCACACAGGCAGATATTTTACTGCAGAAGTCTATAGTAGACAGGAAAAAAAAAAGTTGTGTAACATATCAGACAACATCCAGTCATGTAGACACTCATGACTGGTTCCAATTCTCATGAAGCCTTTTAAAAATTCAGGATACATAGAATAATTCATAATAAAAAGTACTACTCTTCAGGCATCAAAACATGACTGTAACTTTGTTCAATCTGGTTTAGTGTGTCTGGAAGTGTTTCCTTGGTCTTTTTATGCATATTTAACAACTAAAATGAGATACAAACTCTACCTTAACTGTTCCAACCTTACGTAAAAATTCAGCTTCAAGACAAATTTAGGAATGAAACCCGCTTGTAATCCGGGGCTGACTTCATATGATATGTTACTTGCACAACAGCCAAATCACCTAACATCCCATAGAATGTATCTCAGACATTGAGCGATACCTGACTTTGACTGTATTTCTTTCTGATTGATTAGCTTGGTTAGTGTTGTCTTCTCAGTTATAATGAAGAAGGCATTTGACAAGTGAGAAAACAAGTGTGAGTGAACATCTTTGAATTGTTTTAGAATAGTCTTTTGTTAGAAGTGAGGCTAACAAAGCAACTAAAGCCAAGGTCAAGGCAGAGAAAAAGGAGGTAGTAATTACATCCTGGAAAGGAAAACTAGAATTCGACTAAGCCATCCAAGTTTAGATGGTTGACTTTTGTGATTATCCTCAAGAGTTCCATCTCTGCCTGATTCTGTCATTTCTGGGCCCTGGAACCTACCAGCAATTCTGTTATTACTCATTCCTCAATAGACAGAAACCCAGTGGTTCTCTGACTGAATCTGAAACACATGCATTCAATATTTCATGGCTAGATATGGACAATACAGATAGCTTCCAACATTTCAGATAGCTACGTTTTTTTTAAAGTGCAATAACAACAAATTTGATACGAAGCGCTTCCACTGAATACTTCGTTCTCTTGAATCTAGGAAGCCAGTACATACCAACCTGTCTCCCTACATTTTTCCTTTGGGTTAGTCAAAAGGAAAGGAAAATATTGATGATGTCGAGCCAAGTAGTATATAGAATAGAAGGGACGTAAAATTTCATATCATTTGGATAGACTTACGCTTTGGAGGGCCAAAAACAAAACAAAGCAAAACAAGTTCTCAACATGGATCAAGCAGCAATGATTGTGTTGACAATACACAACTGGGCAGCACTTCTGTTGTTCACAGGGTCACTGAGTCGGAGCTGCAAGGAACTGATGTTGACATCCTGCCTCATAGCTTGTTAATGGTTGAGGTAATTTTCCCAAAAAACCTGAAAATTTCAGGGTTCGCATGGATGTTAGAGGAAGTGATGCCTACAATTAGCACTCAGCCAAGTGGCAGTTGGAAGCCACTCAGAAGCACCCCAGAGGACAGACCCAGTGGCTGCTTCCAAAGGTCACAGCCTCTCAAGGAACCCAATGGAGCAATTCTAGTCTGCACACAGGGTGCTGTTAGGAGTGAAAATCACACGGCAGTTTCATAGAATGGTTTCTACAATGAGAAAAAGACGTTTGAGTTCAGCCCCAAAATTCAATGAGTACACCAAGGCAAAGAAGGAAAATGATGGAGTCTTGAAGGAGAAATGCCATTAGCAAAACTAGAATTTTAAAACTGAAAGGGATGTAGAGATCATTTTCCAAAGCTTATTCTGCAGATATTGATGGGTGTATTGTCAAAATAAACCTGGAAGTGCCAAAATAAAAGGACTGCTTATAGTGGGTCTTTGGAAGCTCTGATAGACTACATGTATTGTGGATTTATTTATATGGTATAGAAGCACTGAGGGGTGGTGGCTTAGATGGTAGGCTGCTAGCTACCAAATTAGCAGTGTGAACCCACCTATCATCCCACAGGAGATAGACAAGGCTTTTTGCCCCGATAGAGATTTACCAGCTCGTCAACCCACTGGGGCAGCTCTATGTCCTGGTGGGTTATGACAAGTAGAACTTGACCCATTGGCAGTGAGTTTGGGTTTGGGTTTGTGGTGTAAATTTTTCCAAATTTAATTAACCAGACTAATTGCAACACTGCATGTGACTTGTGAGTATGCTTGAAGGAATGTTGATCCAGCTTCATTTCTCTCATTTTACAGAGTTAAATCCCCTCATGAGAATACCACATTTTTGCAAGTGAACACTCACACTATTTGTGATTCATGGCCACCTTTGACAGCCAGAATTAGAACCTTGTCCCTTGATTCTCATCTGTGTTTGTTATACCTCTGCTTTTTTTCCTCTAATAAAATAAGAGACCTACAGGGCAAACATTACCCCCTCTCCATTTTTTTTGTTTTGTACCCCGACTTTTCCCCCTATGTTTATAACAATGTTTTGCCGCAATAATCTCTTGATAAATGTGTACTAAGCTTGGTTTCTCTCGGTCTCTCCCTTTGTTCCCAGATCCTCATGAAAAGGACCCTACCAAGTCTGGACAGATTTCTTTTCCATGTCTCAGATTCAAAATAACCAGGAAAAAAAGAAAAGGAAAGACAAAAGATCAAAAAGAAAACATCCAGGAAAGATTTTGTTTTGCATTTTGATAACAAATGCAAGCTTGGTAGGGAAACAAGTTGCAGTATTAAATGTTGAATATTTGTTTTCATTTCTTTGCATAATTCATGACATAATTCTTTGCTTTTAATTCATGACAAGTACTTCAGTTCTAAAATTGTTCCAACACAGGTTAACTGATATATATTTTTTGACTCAGGGACTGCCCTGCTTGGAAACAGAGGATACTGTTTTTTGATGGTGTGTGTGTGTATGTGTGTGTTTCCCCAAAATAGTCTCTTGGCATATTGTTAACATGGACTTTTCCTCTGTTTTGTGTTTGAGGAGAGACGGGAATGTGCTTAGTATTGTCTGTTACCTTATGGTTTTTCATTTATACGTAGCAGAGTACAACTTGTTTCCTCCCCACCCTACAATTGTCAGGATATGTTGGGAAATTATTCTTTAGGAAGATTACATCTGGTCTTCCCTTGGACTCACACACACAAAAAAAGACAAATATGTGAATACTGCACCTTTAATGCTTTATCCTGAAAGACATATCAAATATCTGCACATCACTCATTCCCTTGACGACACCAGTACCCACTACCATCTCTGTTTGATCTCTGAAAATACACTTCATTGATTTCCTATGAGCTTTGTCTGGTTTTTCTGGTTTTAAGAGTCACAATGAACCCTACTCTTCCAGTAAGAGTCTGGGGAGATTTTTGCCTTTTGCTCTTGAGTCATTTCTCAGAAGCAACTAGCAGTGTTACTCTCCTGAGATCCTTAAATGGTTTACTTTTTTCAGCTTATAATGCCATGCTCTGTGTATTCACTATCCCTTAAAACTACAAAATTCTGTCAGCTGTAGTGACAACTCTTAAAAGGTGGCCTTTGTTTCACTTTGTATTGTTCTGTCTCATTTTCAACAGCCATGGCAAGTTGATTGCCTCAGAATCTCCAACTTTACCGAAGCATTCATTATTTCTGTTTCATATCTGCTGTAATCAGTTTGTATGGTAAAAGAAACGTGTAATTTTGATTGTAGCATTGTCCAGTTCTGCGTATTCTGTTGGAACTGTGGTGCTTGCACATTTACTAATTTGGAACCTGTGAGAGGTAGACATAGTGTTTTCTCCTAGAGAAGCAGTTCTCAACCTCTGGGTTGTGAGCCCTGTGGGGGTCGAACAACCCTTTCACAGGGGTCACCCATTCATAACAATAGCAAAATGACAGTTATGAAGTGGCAATGAAAATAATTTTATGGTTAGGGCTCACCACAACGTAAACTATATTAAAGCCATAAACAAGGTTGCAAACCACTCTCCTAGAGTGTTCTGTGAGCACTACTCATTATCTCTCACTACTCCCATTTAGCCCCTCCCAAATGTCTGTGAGTGTAATTAAAGGATAACAAGATGAAGATCCTCTTAAATTGGCATGAACTGTCGTACCCAGCTGTGCCAAGTCACCCTAACGCCAGGGTGATTGTGCCACTGGGAGGAACATCTGAGTGAACCAAATCCTGCCCTTCCATAGTCCTCGGTAAAACGCCTGAGCACTTATGCTCAGTCACAGGTCTGAAGAGCTACCTCGTTAGATGCTGACTACGGCCACCAATTCCATTCAATAAGAAGATGGGTGGCCACAATGGCACCTAAGTTTAGAGGATAATCCATTTATAACTCAGTCTAGAAGATAACAGTAATTCCTAACTTTTTAAGTCAACCTAAATAAATAATTGATAGAAAATTAACCCCAAGAAGCCATACATATGATGGCCAACATTTTTACCAGTCTTCATCCCCTCCATCTTGGCACCAATGACTAAAAAGTAGAGTGTTTTAAGTATTTGTTTTGAGATCTCAGGAGTTACCAATGCTGTACAAAAGTAATTTTCTAAGGTGGTATTGCCCTTAGGTTAAGAAATAAATGGCCCAGATATCATGACTACCTTACAGAATTCAGTTGAGACATTGTATGGACTCTCAGGCTATGTTTAAAAGTTAACTCAATGTTCTTTGTTTCTGAGAAAGGGAAAGTGGGGCAATACAGGTGTGAACACATTTTTAAAAACCTTTTGATGGCTTTCTGTACCCTTCAAAGTTCCTTACAACCCAGTCCAACTGACTCTCTAACTTGATTTTCCACTCCCTACTACAAAACACAAAACTATTGTCACAGTTGACCATATACTGTTCACCTAAGAATGCCTTGTACTTACATTGTAATTAGTGCATGGTGGTGGTTTTTTGTTTGTTTTCCAGCATCCTTTTCCATCCACTCTCTTTGGTTCCATTCTGACTATTTCCTTAGAAAGCACTACCCGAACTTTAGTGGGGCTACCAAGTCCCTAAAAGTCAATGCAGCCTTTCTAATCCCTGGTTAAAATTATTTTCACCTATGTGTAAGTCTCTGATAAAAACAACAGCTCAGAATAGTGACATCTGTTCCCATGGGGCTGGGTACATGACTCAGGCCAAACAATCTTTCCCAGTGTATGAAACCATGACTTGCTGAGAAATTAGCACTTGACCCAAACTAAACCAGGCAAAGGCCTTCCCTGCAGTGTCATTTGCAGGCCTCAAGATGCAGATAGCCATCTTTGTCTATTAAACACAATGCTCTGGCTCCTGTGTGGTGTGAACATGAAGCCTTCTGTAACCGAGCTCCATCCCTTCTTCCTGCATCATGGGCGATGTCCATTAAGAATGAGAGAGAAGGAAGGCCAGCCACCTGGATAAGCAGGGACAAGAGCACAGAGGCAAACCACCTCCCAGATTTGTGTTCAACTTTCTCCTTTTTTTTTACTTCTATTTTAGAATAATTCTGTCCCGTGGATCTAGGAGAGTTCAAATCCATCATTCAAACAGGCATAACCTCCCCATTCATAATCTTAATGGAAATGCTGCCTCTGAAAGCAGTCTTGTGAAGCTACCACTTCCCCACCCTGACCCCCATTTAAAATTAATATTTGTGAAGCCCCATTGACAAATGTATACCTCAATAGTTGCCCTGGGTTCCTTGATTTTTTGTTTGACCTCATGTCTCTTTGTCCTTGTTTGCAAATTCTTCAAAAATAGGGAGAATATCTGTTTTTTAATCATTTTATTGGGAGCTCATACAACTCATCACAATCCATACATACAACCATTGTATGTCACGCACATGTACATTTGTGGAAGATAGCATATCTTAGTGACCCTTTAACTCATATCGGTGCTTAAATTTATTGAATTAAATCATGGTTGGTATTGTGTACCAGGTTTTACTATAAGTTCTGGGAATAACAAAAAATAGATAAATAAACCCTTGCCTCTTGGGAGTTTATGATCTGGTAGAAAAATTGCTTGACTAAAACTCAAGGGAAGTGGGAAATTGGGAGAATCCTTGAGAAAAGACAACCCTAACTGGAACCAGGCCTTTTTTTTATTAAGGCAGAAGAGAGCACAACTAGTAGCTCATGTACTACAGTGGGCTCCCTCAGTAGTACAATTAATGTGCTGACTGCTAACAAAGGTTGGAAGTTTGAATCCACTCAGGTAGTCTAGAAAAATGCCTTTGGAGCACAGTTCTACTGGTACTTGGGGTCACAATGGGTCTGAATGGACTGTAAAGAGTTCTGGTTTCAGTACCACATTCCAGAGGGCCCGAAAGGTGGGAAGTAGACTGATGCGATGAACTTGAAAATGGAACTTGAGTTTACTAGTTTAAAAGATTGTTATATTAACCTATGCCAAACTATGCCAAGCACCTGTCCATCTGTTTATTGTACTGTGGTCGCTTGTGTGTTGCTGTGACACTGGAAGCTGTACCAACTGTTATTTCAAAAACCAGCGGGAAATGTGCAAAGATCTAGAGTTAGAAAACCAGAAGGAAAGAACATGATCAGTATCTCAAACTAAAAGAACTCAAGATAAAAATTCAAGGCTTGAGTTACACTATTGAAATATTACTCTATAAGGAAAATATTGAATGGTGCATGAAGCATCAAGATAAAATGAAAATGTGGGGGGGAATAAGAGGGTGCGGGGAAAAAAATAAAAGGAAAATGCACAGATCCACTGTACGAAAAAGGATTAGGCCACATTCAAACATTTCAGAAGGTAGCTTATAATCAATAGCCAGTAGTACTGAAGGAAGAAGTTTAAGTGGCACTGAAAACACTAGCTAAAAACAAGGCTTTAGAGACTGATGGCTACTGATTGAAATGTTTCAACAAGCTGGTAAAGCCCTGGAGACATTCACTTGTCTATATAAGGAAATTTGAAAGAGCCACTTAGCTAACTGTAAGCTATCCATATTTGTACTCAAAGAAAAGCTAACCAACAGAATAATCAAATCAGAGAACAATATAAGTAAAATTTTGCTGAAGACCATACAGCAATTATGGCAGTGTGCTGACAAGTTGTTACCAGAGGTTCAGACCAGTCTCAGAAAGGATGTGAAATAAGAGATATCATTGCTAATGTCAGATTGATTTGGATGAGAGCATACCATACTAGAAAGATGTCTACTTGTGTTTTATTGACTTTGCAAAGGTATTCCATTGTGTGGAACAGCAAACTATGGATAACCTTGAGAGTTCCAGAACACTTCATTATGTTCCTGCAGATCGTATACATGGATCAAGAGGCAGCTGTGCAAATAGAACAAGGTTTAAATCAGGAAAGGTGTACTTCATGATTCTATCATTTCTTTTTGATCTGTGTGCTGAGGAAATAAAGGTGGTGAATTATATGAAGAATGTGGCATCAAGACTGGAGGACAGCTTATTAACCCTAGATATGAAGGTGATAACCCTTGCTTGCTGAAAGTGAGGAAGACTTGAAGCTTTTGCTGATGAAGACCATGGATTGCAACCTTCATTGTGAATTACAACTCATTGTAAAGAAAACCCAAACCCTCACAACTGGACCGATAGGTACCATCTTGGTAAATGAGAGGTTGTTAAAGTTGTCAGCTTTGTCTTGCTTGGATCCACAACCAGTGTTCATGGGAACAGCAGTCAAGGGATGGAACAATGCGTTGCATTAGGTTGATCTGCTGCGGAAGACCTCAAAGTGTTGAAAGGCAAGGATATTACTTTGAGGATTAAGCTATGCTTAACTCAAGCTGTGGCATTTTAAAATCAGCACATATGCCTGTGAAGTTTGGGCAGTGACTAAGGAAGACCAAAGAAGAATCAATGTGTTTGAATTATGGTGCTGGCAAAGAATATTGGAAGTACTATTGGATTTTCAAAGGGAAAAAATCTGTCTTGGAAGAAATAGAGCCAAAATGCTCCTTAAAAGCAAGATTTTAACCCAGGTACTTTGGCAATATTATCAGGAGAGACTGGTCCCTACTGAAGAACATCATGTTTGGGAAAGTAGAGGGGCAGTGAGATAGGGAAAGATCCTCAACAGGATGGACTGGCACAGTGGCTACCACAATAGATGCAAACATAAGAACAATTGCAAGGGTGGTGCAGCACCTTACAGTGTTTCATTCTGTTGTTCATGGGGTTGCTATGATTTGGAACCAACTGGATGACATCTAGCAGCAACAACATTATACCAAATTGAAATATCTGAGGAGGTATTTGATAGACCGTAATTTAGGGTATGTGCCATCCTCACAACCATTGCAGTTTGCACCTTGTGTTGGGCTGGCTTCTCTCGAGAAAGAAAACTAGAGATGCGTGGATGTGAATGTTTACTGGAAATTTTTTAAATGAGGAAATTGATGCCCAGCTGTAGAAACGGTTCAGTCCAATCCAGTTCAAGTCCATGTGGCAGAGGTAAACTAGATGATTCGCCTGACTCATGTAGTTGCAGGGGTAGGTGAACAAGAATCAGGAAGACAAGCTATTGGATGCAGAGTTCAATGAATCCAAGATCTGCCAAGTGAATCCACAGTCAGGAATCTGGTGTTGGCTCCTGGGATTGGCAGGCAATATATAAAGAAGCTGACAAACCTGATGCAGGACTCAGATCCAGCTATAGAAGTGAGCTTGCTGACACTAATGCAGTGTTAATCTATACTAAGAATGGACTGAGTGAAACCTCCCTCCATTGTACCAAGGCTATGACCAGATTCAGGAGATAGTACTCTATTCCCACAACTGGTTGGCTGCTTCACAGAAGATCCCATCATTACGTTGGCGACACTATGTTATCTCATGGGAGAATCCTGGCACACACCCATTTGACATAAAACCTAACTATCCCATGCTTCATAGTAATATCTTATTCAGTAGCTGTTCCCTAACGATTACAGTGTGTGTTCACATCTATCAATCTCTACTTACTACTTACTACCCCTCAATTGAATTCTTTGTTGTTTTTGTTTTTGCTGTTGGAACTTTTATTTATTTTGAAAAAATCGATTTGTGACTGGGGAAAAGACATACAGTACTTTCCCAATACCTTCCAACTGCAGAGTTATTTTCTCTACATATCAACCATAATTCATGCAACAAACATATGGTGGAAAGAAAAACAAAGAACCAGGGTTCATGTTCATTGGATAATTACTTTGTTTTTGCAGGGGACACCGTAACATTTTGTGGCCATGCTTTGATTGTAAAGGTGGGGAAAGGGGTGCATTCCAAGTTTCAACCAGGACCACCAGTTTCTCCCAATTTATAAATGCATCCCAAGGGCTAACCCTCGTGGCGTAAGTGGTTGAGTGTGGGACTGCGGCCCATGCGCTTGGCAGTTCAAATCCAGCGGTGGCTCTCAGGAGCCGTGCTGCGTAGCTCCCACAATCACAAAGGGCAGTGATGCCCAAAAAACAAACAAATGCATCCCAAGGTCACTGTAACATAAAACTTGGCTCAGATAGTAACCACCACATGTTGTGCTAAAAAGAACCTTCCTGGAAATAGAGGAAAGAACGGGGGTAAAGAGCATTTATAGAGGTTTAAATACAGGCAGGTACAGCTGCATATATCTATATGTGGCAATGGCGGAAATCAATGAACTTATACATATAGGCTTAGTAGAAGAACAGCAGATGGGCATTGGACCTCCACTCAAGTACTTTCTAAATGCAAGAACACTTTGTTCTATTAAATTGGCGTTCCATGCTCACCTTCCCTACCCAATCACTGAAGACAAAAGTGTGCATAAACAATGGTGGTGAAGAAAGCTGATGGTGCCTGGCTATCAAAAGATGTAGCGTCTGGGGTCTTAAAGGCTTGAGTAAACAAGCGGCCATCCAGCTCAGAAGCAACAAAGCCCACATGGGTGAAGCACACCAGCTTGTGGACCATGAGTTGTCAAAGGGATTAGTTACCAGGGTTTAAGAGCTAAAAACTATAACATTGCGTGCTCGCTTTCCTGATAGGATCACTGAGGACAAATGTGTGCATAAGCAAATGTGGTGAAGAAAGCTGATGGTGCCCAGCTATCAAAAGATATAGCATCTGGGGTCCTAAAGGCTTGAGTAAGCAAGGGGCCATCCAGCTCAGAAACAACAAAGCCCACATGGAAGAAGCACACCAGCCTGTGTGACCACAAGGTGTTGAAGGGATCCAATGTTAGGCATCAAAGAACTAAAATTATATCATAAATAAGGGGGAGTACAGATTGGTGACCCAAAGCCCATCAATAGATGAAGTGACATCCTCTTACAGAGGGGTTACAGGGAGGAGATGAGCTACTTAAAGTACAGTGTAGTAACAACAAAATATGCATCTTTCCTCTAGATCTCAAATGCTTCCTCACACCCACTATCATGCTTTCGGTTCTACCAGACAAGCCTGACTAGAACAGGGGATGTTCACTGTAGGCGGAAACATGGGGAACTTAGGATAGATATTCCCTCAGGATGAGAGACTGGGAGGGTGGAGGGATAGTGGAGTAGAAAGGGGAAACTAATTTCAGGGATCTATATATAACCACCTCTCTGCGGCATGGTCAACAAGGAAGTGACTGAAAAGACACATTGGACAGTATATGATATGAAATAGCAATTTGTAAATTATTAAAGGTTCATGGGGGATAGGAAGGAAGGGAAATATGGGTAGCTGGAACTGAGGGCCTAAGTGGAGGGAGGATATTTTGAGAGAGATGATGACACCAAGTGTGCAAATGAGATCTGCATACAATTGATGTATGTATGGATCATGAGGGAAGGTGAGTACCCAATAAAATGATTCATTAAAAAAAGGGGGAAGGGGGGGCTGAGCCCCGGTGGCGTAGTGGTTGTGCGCGGGACTGCGGCCCACTGGGACGGAGATTCAATTCCAGCAGTGGGGCTGGACCTCCTACTCCCACCACCGGAGAGCAGTGATGCCCAAAAACAAACAAACAAAAAAAAAAAAAGGGAGGGGATAGCTTTTTTTTTTCTTTAAGAGGAGCTTATACCAAGGGCTCAAATGGAAAATGTTTGGAAATGTATGTGGCAACGTGCAAATGTGCTTGATAAAGATGATGTACTGAATGTTATAATAGCTGTAAGAGCCCCAAATAAATTTTTTTTAATAAAACAGGAAAAAAAAAAACTACCTTCCTGGAGTAAGGATATCAGCACAACTGAGAGTGGGTGAGGGGAATGTTTCCACAGGTAGCAACAGTAGGAAAAGACCAAAGCACTGGGAAGAGCTGGAGCATCTTGTGAGAGCCAACTCTGACCCATTGTAGGACACCACGTTAAAAAACTTTCATTTCAGACAATTACCTCAAAGCCATGAGCATTTTTCCTTTCAGTTGGATTGGTGAGCTGCAGGTTTGCTACCACCACTCTTTTTTTTTTTCTCCTATCAACTATAAAACTAAGACTATCTGTCTATACAGATGAATGGGAGCTTATTGTTTTGCTAGAGTTATTAAATTCTCAGTCTTACAGCTTTGTCAGAACAATGAGTAAGATATATTGAAGGTTCACTATCCAACATTGTTCTAGACATATATATGTATGTATGTATTACTCACTTGTTAACTGACATTTCACCTTGTCAACAATAGGTCTTTCTGGTTTGTTTTTACTACCCAGCATGCTTGTGTCAAAGCCTAGAGACAAAGGTTCCATTGAAGGAGATTCAGACCTCCTCTCTGGGTGACTAGGCAGGAGGCGGCAAGGTGCCTGAAACCCAAGGAGATCACCATCCGGAGAGGTGAGTCCCTGGGAAGCTATAGAGTATATTAGACCCGGCAGGGTAGGGTCCCCCAACAAGGTGCACAGGAAGAGCCTGCTATCCTGTATATGGTCTGAATTGCTGGTTAAAAATTAAACTTGCAAGTGAGCTAGAAAGATACCTGCAGGTATTTCACAAGAAAGAGTTAATGAAGGTCATTTTACACTGCTTTGCTGCCTCCACAGCTTTGTGAGACTAGCTGGTGTCTTGACACGTGAATTGCCCGATGAATATAATATTCCTCAGAACAGAGGGCAACTAAATATTGTCCATTAGGGATAAAGTAGTCATGGAATTGGTCAATTCCTCTTACCTTTGTTTAGGAAAGCTTACACTATCACATGTTATAATCAGTCATAGAGACACCCTGGAACCTTTTTCAGATTTCAGACCCTATCATCTTTCTGACATTTCTATAATCATTATACACCAGTACACATTTGTGTGTGTGAAGGATATGTATATAAGTAGATGTATATATGGTTGCATTGTATTTGTTGTAGTTCGTTGCTTTCAAGGGGGTTCCAATTCAAGACATAAGTAGACTCCAACAAAACAAGACATTGCCTGGTCTTACACCACCAATCACTGCTATCTTTGAACCAATTGGTGTAGTCACTGTGTCAATCCATCCTTGAGCATCTTCCTCATTTTCACTAGTCCTCTACCAAGTATGTCCTCTATATATGCATAATATTTAAGTATTTTTTACTATATACACGGGTGAGTCAAGAAGGATTGCTACTTGGGTTCTGGGTCACACATGCTTGGGTTTATTCTAAACATGCTTATTCGCTTAAGCATGTCTGTGATCAGTCTATGACTGCAAATAAGTTCTCTCAATAATACATTTGTATTAATCTCATCCATACCTTCCATAAAATCCAATCTAAATAGTGGCTTCCAAGGAGACCTGCCAGGCAGTAAAATTTAAGTTAGGTCAGCGCAGAAGCGAGGTTGACTTTTCTGGGACTCCAACCAGATGATCGCGATAGGTTTCTCAAAGGACACAGGACAACCGCAGTTGCTCATTATTAAAAAGTTTAAGAAAATTGCACTGATGAGAAAACAAACAGGAAAGTTATGCCAAGGAATTTTTTTTCATCACACCAAGATACTTATTCTTCAAATATAACAAGTGGTAACCAGTGAAAATTCCCATGGAGAACTTTAGGTCATCCTCCCTACATCCAGGATCTTGCCCCTTCAGACTCCTTTTGTTCCTAAAATCTCAAAGAACTTTTTAAAGGAGCAAGTTTTGAGTTCCTGGAGGGTGCCCGAACTGCCATTTTAACACAGTGTCAACGGAGCAGCACAGAAGTCTTTGGAGAATGCTTAGAAAGATGGAAATGCAACCTCTAGAAAAATAGAAACGAATATGGAGGGCACATGTCGAGAAGCCACAGCTTCACATTTGGAAATTTTTGTTTAATATACAGTAGAGTTCTGTTGTTTTTTAACAGAATTTTTTTACTTCTCATATATAGCTAAGGCACTAACATTCTCAACTGTATAGAGGCTTCTGAGAAGCCCACAAATCTTAAGTAAATCGTCATCAAAGGAACTGATAGTACCTTTACATCTTGTTTAGTATTTCTTCCAGAAGCTTGTCTGAATCTCAGATTTATCTATGATTTGTTGAGTCCTGTAACTGTATACCCTTTAGTAACATTTAGGCAAATACCAAGAGTCAGGAGTACAGTCAGCTTTTCCTATTTGTGTAATGTATGGCATCTGCTTAAAATATTCTAGCAGTGCCCTGTTGCCTCCCATTTTGTTTCACCTTTGATGAATCTCTAGGGTATGAAAAATCAAGCCCAAGATGTCATTATAGTGGGATTAAAAGGTGAATGATAGAAGATACCGTCACAACCATGAAAGCTCTTTATTAGAGAAACGCCTCTGTTACAAGAGATGGAGATCAACCAACCGATGAGGTCATTAAACTGACAGCTCATCTTTACCTTTTACTCACCAAACTTCATAATTTAATTTCTGCCTTGATAATTAAATGTTTCACCATCCATATGCCTTTGACTTTATTTCTTGGAACTTGCTTTAAATTTCTCTGTTAGCCTTTGTCCAACTTTTAGATTATGTCACTAAACAGACTGAGCATTCACTAAATTGTATGCTATTAAGATTCCTGCATAACATTCTAGTTTAGAACACAGAAGTCTTTGTTGCAGAGGCAAGCTAAAAAATGCATTTATTTTTGTGGTGGCAGGGAACTTAGACATTATCTAGGTATGTATATCATACGGTTATACATTTTTAAAATATCTTACATAATTTAGCTCTTAATTACACATACCAATGAGGAGGAGAGGGTTGGCTAACGTGAGATGATGAATATAATATTTGCTTTGGAAACGTAATCTAAAATACACTTAGGTGTATGTCAACATACATAAGTATTCAGTTACTAACACAGACTCTTTCTCAATTCTCCCCGTCTTAACTGGCCTAAGTTGATAGTAGGTGGTATCCAAATTGTTGCAGATAATCAACTGTGAGTTCATCAAAACTTGGCTGACCTTTAATGAATAGCTATTTGTCAAAAGATAGCTTTTAAATCCATTAGATCTTTATTTAGAAATCTGAAGATCCTCCAACTGGAACTCCAGTGTGCCCAAGTATGTAACTTAATATTCACAAAAGAACATTCTCAAGATCTTTGTCTTCTCCATCATCAACCCACAAACTTTTGTCTTGCTATGCCAGTTCTGTAGAGAACTTGTTACAATGGCATTTATGTCTAAAACGATAGCCCCAAACCCTGGGGTTGACAAGTGCCATTGATCCTATTGCCACATTCAGAAAGTCACTGATCCAAGTCCCATATTCAGCAAATTCCCAGGCATGACAAAACTTGTTAGAAAACAAAAGGAGAAAATCTGGGACTCAAGCCAAGATCCTGGGTGTCATTGTGCAGCATAAAGGTCAACTCTGGCTTCAACATTCTCGTGAGACTGTCACTCCACAATTGGAACACATCCCACAGTGGCTGGCCACAGATCACATTGGAAAGACAATACAGAATAGTATTTGTATATTGTTGCTTTTTGCTATAGAAAAATTTTACCCTTAGTAGAAAAGTTTGTGTTTCAACTTTCATAAAACCAACTGGTAAGACTTGTTTAAACTGTAGATAGAAACCTGGATTAAGACCTCCAGCTAAATAGAATCTTGAACCAATCCCTTGTTTTCTACTTGTCCTGCCTGTTCCCATGGTTATGTAAGGAATTAGTAAGATAATGTTTTATTTAAAGCATTGTTATCTGGGCTGAGCCCCGGTGGCCTAGTGGTTGTGTGCGGGACTGCAGCCCACAGGGTTGACAGTTCAAATCCAGCAGCAGCTCTCCAGGAGCAAGGCTGGGCCTCCCACTCCCACCAGAATGTAGAAATGCCAAAAAAACAACTTTGTTATCAGTAAGGAAGATGCAACTCAGAAAGCAAGAAATGATAAGCCTTTAATGACAAACTTTTAACAAGGAAGGACTAGACTCTCTAGATCATCTATTAATGTGACATCATCTCATTAAAAGTACAACTGAGTTTTTATAAAATGCAAACTTTCTCAAATTCATTTAGAAAAAAATTAAAATGACCAGAAAATTTCAGGAGTGGTTAGGAATATCAGGATGTAATGAGATGGATTATACCTTCATAAAATAAATCATTAGTATAAAGCCCATAGTCAGAACAGTATTTTCATAGCATATGAAAAGGCAAAAGAGAACAATAGAATAGACAAAATCAATCAAATACTTGAAATTTTAATGCATGGTAAAGATGGCATTTCACATGCTTCAGTAAGAAAAATCTGAAGTACAATGAGATAACGTTTTTCATTTCTGTGATCAACAAAATTCAAAAGCCATTGATAACATTCTCTGTTGGTAAGAGTACAGAGAGAGCGAGAAACTGTTCTCAAATGTTGTTACTGTAAACAAATTACTAACCTGAAGGGTATTTACAATATCAAAAATTTGAAATGCCAAAAAAAGCCCCTTTTGCTACCAACATACCCTTTAAATTTGATCACTGATGCAAAATGATCTAAGGACAAGGTAATTTGTTTCAGAATATTTTAAAAATCATTTTATTGGGGGCTTATACAATGATTATCACAATCCACACACACAATACTTTTACAACAACAATTGATTGGGTAGAAATTATTTAAATGCCCCCTGCTCCGGATTAAATAAATGGTGATACCTCGATAAACTGTAGTATGGTTCGCTTAAAGGAAGGAGGTTGAAAGATGAGACAGACCTATGTGGATGTAACTCTGGAGCCATGCTCTATGTTTAAATGCAAGCCAAAATACACAAAAGTGTGTGTAGACTGCGTAAAACAGAGAATGCATGCCATTTGGAGGTGACATAAAATGCCTTTGAAAGATAAACATAGTCAATTATTTTCCCTGCGGAAGAAAAATCACTCACTGAGAGTCAGGCACGGAAATGAGATTGGCTTTTAGCTATAAAGCCTTCTGTGCCTTTTAAATCTTTAATCGTGTGTGTGAGTTCCCTACCCTAAAGAGTGTGGTTGTTCTTAGGGAGCATTGAGCAGTACAATACTGACGTGGCGGTGGCTGTTAGGTACTGTCCAGTTGGTTCGGAATCACCGCAAGCCCCTGTGCACAACAGAAGGACGTATCCCCCAGTCCTGCTCCTCGCAACTGTCTGTCTGTTGGATCCCATTGTTGCAGCCAGTGTCAATCCATCTTGTCTAGAGTCTAATCCTTTTTTTTTGGGGGGGGGGGCCTTCTTTTTCTTTTATCTACTTTTCCAAGCATGATGTCCTCCAGGTACTGGTCCCTCCTGGTAACTTGTCCAGTAAGTGTCTACATCCCCACTTCCAATGAGCATCCTTTCCCTTCCAAATGTTCTTCCAAGACAGACTTGTTTGTTTTCTTGGCAGTCCGTGGCACTTTTAATATTCTTTCCCAGCACCGTAGTTCACTGATAGCAGAAATAAAATGATATGAAGGCATGTTAAGATACAGCATAGGAGCTATGAAATAGGCAACCTTCCTCTAGTTCCCCTGCTGCCTCCCACCCACTATCAGGACCCCAATTCTACCACATAAATTTAGCTAGACCAGGAGATGTACAGTGAAGTTGGAAACATGGGAAACAGGATAGATGATCCATCAACACTACTAATAGGAGTGGTAATACAGGAGGGTGGAGGGATGGAGGAGTGGAAGGAGAGAACCAACTTCAGGGATCTACACGTAGCCGCCTCTCTGGGGCACAGACAGCAGGAAGTGAGTGTTGGGACACATTTTAACAGGGAAGTGAGTGTTGGGACACATTGTACAGTGTACCAGATGAAAAAATAATTTGTAAATTACCAGGGGTTCACGGGGAAGGGGGGGAGGAAGGGTAATATAGGGAGCTGATAATGGGGGCCTGGAGGGAGGGAGAATGTTTTGAAAGTGATGATGGCAATGGGTGTGTAAAAGTGGCCTGCATACAACTGATGTTGTTAGGGATTGTGATGGGAGTTGTATGGGCCCCCCAATAAAATGATTCATTAAAAAAAGGGGAGGGGAAAGGGGAGTTTTTTTTTTTTTGAAAGAGGAGCTTGT
>PVJH01018054.1:0-46237 GCA_004026705.1 Nesogale talazaci | reverse complement strand
CATCTGACGGAGGAGGAGTGGGCATCCAGGTTCTCACAAGGGACGAGTAGATGGTGGTGTCCTTCGTGCGATGGGAGACTGCTTTCCCAGACTCTCTCGCAGCAAGGCATGGCCGTGGGAGTCAGTTCTGGCTAACGAGATTAAGGTGCCATTTCTGGGGGCGGGCTGAGAGACATGTCTCCTCCTTGGTAAGAGGAAGTGTATGGAAAAGGCTGTCTTGTCCATATTCACCCAGTTGCCTGCCTTGGGACATTGAGGATTTGACGTTGGAAGGTGGGGGCGGTCATTTTGGAGCAATGAGGGCAAGGCCAAGGAGAAGCCATTAACCAAAGAATGACACCAATGCCGGGAGTCACTTACCTGTGGATTCTTTGGTATGCCAGAAAAAGGTGCTCTTATTTGCTTAAATCGCGGGGAGGGGCTTTTCTGTTACTTGCAGCCAAGCACGTTCCTACCCAATGAGTCTGCTGGGGCGCTAGGAAGTAGGTGACCTGTCCGTCTTGGAGAGGTGGCGTCTGAGGGCCCTGACGGCCATCCAGGTGGGCGCGGCCAGAGACAGCCGATTCTGTCCAACTAGAGCCCAGGAGAGCCACCCCTAGAGGCAGCTGTGGGGGTGGGTGGTGGCTAAGACCAGGGGAGTGAATGAGACTGCTCAGGGAGGGCGGGAAGATGGGGGAGGCCCGTGGGTGGGCACAGAGCTCCAGGGAAGGCCAACATTTAGGGACTGGCCGAAGAAGAGGGAGAGCTGCTTGAGGCAGTGCGAGGAGAAGAATGCCAGTGATAGTAATCTTGCCATTTATTGAGCGTCCCCTAAGGGCGAGTGCCTGAGCTAGATGTCCGCTTCACGGGCGGAAAAGACAGAGGCTCTGGACATGCGTGTGAAGGGTTCTTGTCACAGGTACGTTGGGTGGGCATCTTGCAGGCAGCCTGGACAGGCCTGGGAGGACTGGAGCTGGAGTCAGCAGGTCCAGGTGCACGAGGGACAAGGCGGTCAGCCACTCCGTCCAGCGGACAGCAGGAGTACAGGGAAGGAGAGGATTTGGCTGGCTTTCAGGACGCATGAAGGGGATGAGGGAGGGAGGGAGGGAGGGAGTTGCCGGGGCCAGCTTACAAGGGTCTTGAAAGGCAAAGGCAGGAGTGGGTGCTTATTGGAGGCATTGGAGGGCAGGGGGCAAGGGGGAGGGGTCGAGGAAGGCTTCCTTTGCAGAGCAGGCTGAATTGAGGGTGAGTCCGACCAGGATGGGGCTTGCACAGCATGTCCCCCTCCCCCACCACCCGCTTGCTCCCAGACGTTTCCTAGGCGAGGCAAGACCACAGCCGGAGCCCTTGGCCCGTGGCCACCGCAAACAGCGTGTCCTCATCCTTGTTGAGTAACTGCAGTTCGGTCCTTCTGTGGGGGCCATTTCAGGACAGTGGGTCTGCTGGGGGCCTGGCGGGGCAGCTCGGGAGCCCCCTGGCTTGTCAGTCAAGGCCCAGCCCCTGTGGTTCTAGGCTGGAGCCTGGGTCTTTGGAGTCAAGGCCCAGAGTCTCCGGTGGGTGGGCACCGCCTGTTCTGGGCAGTCATGCCAGCTCAGGCTGCCATGCGAGAGGGAGAAGCAGGGCTGGGGGAGGGGAGGGAGCATTCATTGGGGCAGCCCCAAGCACATGGGGCAGGCAGGGGTGTGGACAGGATCTCTTGGCCAGGGCCAGTGTCAGGATGACCCCTCATTCCTTCTCCATTGGTCTTCTGGCTGGATGATCTCCACCTGGGCTGCAGGGAGTGGAGGGGGCTGCATGAGGCATTTAGAGGTAGCATCGGGTGGCCAGGCAAGGCTGTGTCCCACCCTTCTATGCATGAGACCTTGGGCAAGTCCTTTCCCCTCTGGCTAGGATCCTGACCCACATGCAAAATGGGCACAGTGACCCAGAAGGGACGTGGTGAGACGGTGACAAGATGACTCACATGGAGTCCCATGTCCGTGGGTTTTGCAAACAATTACAGTGTACGCAATCAACTTGTTGCCGTCACTGGGCACCAACTTTGTGTTTTGCCAGCTAAGAGCATAAAAAACAAAACCCCCAAGCCAGCTACCCTCTGCTATGACCACCACTTCACAAAAGAAGCAATATTTGGACACAGAGAAGGCTGGAGGCTGGCCTGGCACCAAGGCCGTCCTGAGGTGGGTGTGGAGCCCACAGAACTTCGGGGCATTCTTGCTTCCTGTCTGGACATGACCGGATGCGGACCCAGTGCAGCGCAGACAGGGTCACAACCTGTGGGTGGTTCCTCCTGCTGCTGCCTTGAAGGACCCCTCAGACAGAGCAGTCCCCCTCCAGGTCGGTTCCAGTGCTGGGCTGTGTGCAGCCTGGAGGGGCAGGCAGTCCACTCAGAGGCTCCATTTGACCCTGGGGCAATGTTCTCTTGCAGAGGGTGGTGCTGGCCCAGCGCACGCCGTCCGTTTCATCTAGTCCTGCTAACGCTGCTCCCCTCCCTCCTCCAATTCTAGGCATGCATCCAAACCCTTGCCCAGGCGGGGGTCAATCAGTAGTTCCTCCCACATCTCCCAGGATGGGGAGCTCACTACCATGCAGGAAGCAGGACGCTTTGATGAAGGGGGTCCCTCTCTCAATGCGATGAAGTCCAGGCTTCCTTCTTACCGAGTCCCTCTCCTTTCTGCCCAGGGCTGCTGGGTGGGAGAAGGCCCATGCTCCAGCACTTTAGAGCCCCTAAGCCAGGAGGGCCCTCCCATGAGGGGCCATGGGCCCTGTAGGGCTGAGGACCAGGCTCAGAGAGGTAGGTCGTTAGCTAAGTCTGACTAGGCCGTGTGGGCAGAGCTAGGTCCAAGCACCATGAGCTGGGCGCCCCTGCTGAATGGATGCTAGACGCTGGGCTGAGCGGTCTCAGTCTCACAGCATTCCAAGGTCCCGGACCTTTCTCCGGGGAGGGATTCTGGTGTCGCAGGTGGGCTTGGAAGCGTGAGCCAGTCAGATGCTGTAGGTGTGGGCCTCACATTCCTCCGTCTCTCTCTCACACTCACAGACACTCAAGCCACAAACACACAACATATGCCCATGCATGCAGCACACTGAATGCCCATGTCCTCTGCCCCATGCGTGTGCACACACAGCATACTGCACACATGCATAACACGCACACACAATGCATATGTATGCAACCCACCGAACATACATGCCCACTGCACACACGTACACATGTGCACCGCACACTCAATACATCCAGACATCAAAAAAAACCCGTGCATAGACGAACACGCATGTAATATACACAACATATTCAGCACTGCACATATTGCATACATTACATACATGCACACACGACATGCATGCAGCACACACATGTACTACATACAACACACGTGCCCACCACATGGTGCACATAAGTACATGCATACACATATATGCATATGCATATGCATCCACCTGTGCACACATGGCATCTCACAGATCTATGATTTGGCCTCCTCAGAGCAGTGTGTCAGGTGGGCAGAGCAGGGATTCTGCAGGCAGGCCTGGTCTCGGCCTGCGCTCTCCTCACCAGTGAGCATCAGCCTAGAACCACACTAGGAGGGGCCTCAGCCTGACCCTCCCTCCTCCAGTCTTGGATCTGGGGTTTTGTGACCTGTCCTCCTGCACCTCAGGGGCTGGGCAGACAGCAGGTGCTTGGTGCCCATTAGCTCCTAGTTGGGGAGGGGGGGCTTTCCCACCCCAGGGGGCCACCAGGTCCTCCTCCTGGCCCGCTCAGCTGCCTGCCCTGCCCGCCCTCTGACTCCAGCTGCCCCCCAACGAAGACAGCCTCGGGAATGTTCCCTGTTCCCACAAACCGAGGCCCGAGGGCAGGAAGTTGGGGGTCCCTGGGGAGCAGGCCTCTTCGGAAGCCCTCATTAGTGGCGGGAATGTTTATGTAGCACACTCCTTCCAAATTGGCCACGGAGCTGCCCGGCCCGCCAGCAGCACGGGCAGTTCCCTCCGCACCTCGGTGAGTCAGGAGAAGGGAATCCGAGACTGAACTAGGGCTGGCCAGGGAACAGAACCCCTGTGTGGGTCTCTTAGAAGCAGGGAAGAGAGTGGGCTGTCTGCTGAGGGGTGTCAGGGGGCATGGGACTCTCAGATCCTGCCCACACCTGCCCCGCTGCCATGGAGTGGACTTTGACTCCTCAAGGCCCTACAGGGCGGAGTCAAACTGCTCCTGGTACTGCCGGCCGAGTCTGCCAGTCTTTACTGGATGGGAAAGCCTCCTCTTTCGCCCATGGAGTGGTCAGGGAGTTCAAATCACTGCCCTCACCATTAGCCGCTCAGCCCATTATTCATGCTGCCTTCTGGGTTCCGTCTCTCACACGTCTCTCCTCTCAAAGCTGCAGGCATCTGTCCCCCTGAGCCCCGGAGTCGGAGTGCTGACTCTCAGCAATGGCTGCTGGACCTGGAGATGTCCTGCACAAAGATGGCCCAGGTCTACCTCCTGGGTTCCTCTACAGATGTTTCCTGGGTGCCTGGCCCTGTCCTGGGTGCTGAGGACCCAGAGGTGGGTGTGCCCTGAACCTGGCTCGGCAAAGACACATGCACTGTCCTTGGATTGGTGCCCTAAGTGTCTGCCTGAGCCTAGACCAGGGTCCTGGTGGAGGGAGTGTCCCAAACCTTTAAGGAGAAGGAAGAGAAGTTCACTAGACCACATGGGAGGAGGAAGAGGGACTCTCCTCCTTTATTCGTCTGCTTACCATCTGCCCTCTGAGCACCGGCTCTGGCCAGACCCCAGGTGCCCAGCCAGAACTCCATGGGGCAGACCCCAGAACAGTAGGTGGAACCTTCCTACACAGACAGAGCCACACAGTGAGCAAGCCGCTGCCTCCTCTGAGAGATGGTCCCGCTAAGATCGTCTTTCCTTCTTCCAGAAAGCTTGCTGCGATAACCAACGGGTCCCTTGTCCCAGTTGCTCTACAGAGCAAGGGTCTGCTTCTTGCTGAGGCAACCTCTGTGCTTGCCCAAGCTGTGCTCCGCATCGTCATTCAGAGAGCCAGTGTGGCTGGTGGGAGTCCTGAACTGGGAAGGGTATTGGTGGGCAGGGAGTTAAGCGTAAGGGCAGAGCTCCGTTGAATACCTGGGGAAGGGAAGCTGGGTGGAGCAAGGTGTCGTGGAGGCTTTATAAGACCTCTGCCAACTCCTGGGCTGATGCTCCAGGGCTGTCCTCAGTTAGACGAGGTGGGCAGGCCTTTGTACTTGTTGACCAGACATGGGGTCTGGATTGAACCCCAGAAGTAAGGATGACACTGGGCAGCTCTCGTCAAACAACCCAACAAGGGTTGGAGCTTGAAGATTATCAGTCAACAGCCCTTCCGACCACCGAAGAAACCTATTCCTGGTGGTTGGGAGGTGGGATCTGGGGAGCATGTTACAGTCTCCACTGCAGACACTTCCGCACTAAGGCAAGCCACCTTTCCATGAATGTCCTGGGAGTCACATCTTCAGGACTCTGGGCGGGGGGGGGGGGGGGGGGTGTCTCCTATCCTAACAGAAACTCAGAAGAGGAAGGCTAGAGGGACCCACAATAACCCCCATCACTGCTATTGGCCATAGAATTTTGGGTAATGCCTCCCACTTCCCATATCTGGGCTTAGATGCTCTTGCCACTCACCTACGACTACTGCTCACCTTGGTGCTTGGACCCATAGCGTCCTCTCTGAAGGGTCTGAGTCCCTACTCACCGTGCCCTTGTCAGGTCCCACTTTTTGATCAAAATAGGACAAGAGAGCACCGAGAGGTATGCAAGTGGGTGTCTAGGTCTTGATTGTGCAGCCTCACTAGGATCCGTGTGATGACCAGACTCAATGACCTCTGCCAGGATGGTGAGTCCTTTTCTGGTCCCTGGACATGAGAACCCCAAAGCATTCAGGCACCTACTATAACCTATGGCTCAATGACACTCTTGTGGCTTCTCTTGATGGAAGTATTCTCCTTTGGACACTCAGCTCCCAAACGGAGCCACAAATGACAGGCATACAACCCGGTCAAACTCAACCCACCACTCTTGAGTTGGTGGTGACTCAGCAATGCCATAGGGCAGAGGAGAACCTCCTTCTAAGAACCTCCTTCTAAGATGTTGCATCTTGATGGGAGCAGACAGTTCCATCTTTCTTCTGTGGAGCAGGTGGTGGGTTCAAACCCTTGACCTTGCAGGTGATAGTTCATTGTGTAACCCCCTACGCCCCACAGCTCCCAAATTACAGGCATCGGAAGCACTTTGGAAGTACGTATTCTGCCTATTAGGGATGAAGAATTGCATGAAAATCACTGATTGAGAGAGTCCACCGAGTCCTGAGAATAAAACCCCATCTTTGTATTTTCTTGAGTCGGACAGGCCATTCCACCACTCAGGCAGGCCCAAAGCTTCTTGGATGGTGTGACCTATGATGTAGACAGAGAATCCCAGGGTTGTCGACCCACTTTGCTACCTCTTTTGCTACGAAGTGCTTCCTCGGTCTGATGTGCTGTAACGTGAGATCTGATGTTGCTAGATCAAATATCTGTCGACTCTTGGGCATTTGTGCTGATGGAAGCCTGTTGGGAAAGATGCAAGACAATGTTCATAGTTTCACCCCTTACTGTAAGAGTTCAGCATTCTCCCATCTAGCATGAATGAGATCCAATGTAGTTAACGTGCCTCCAGGAGGCTGATTGGTTTTCCCTTGGAATGGTACCATATTGGGGACTCAGCATTGGTTCCTGTTGATGGCGATTTGGACACTCGGCAGTGATAGGAGTTAAATCAGCTGTGGTAAGTGAGAATCCATGCTGTGGGCCACCATCAAGACTGCCACATGACATTATTCACATTTCCATTATCCAGAATGAGATGACCAAGGACAGACGCTGGCTGATGTCAAGCAGTCAAGTGATTTAGCCTCCTTGGGTTTTCAGAAACTCTCCTGAAGGGGGTGGGTGTTAATATCAAACACGAGACCTTCACACGTTGTGTGCACTCCCATATGTGTACATGCCATTCACCTGTCGCCATGGCAGATCTCCTTGTCTCTTTTCTGTGAGCCTTTCTCCTCTCAGTAGACCACAGCATTTTGCGTTGCTATGAGTCTTTGTCTACTCTAATCTTGGCACACAAAGTGCAGGACCGCCCAACCACCTACGAGACTTTAAGACCTGCCTTCCCTATTATAGTTCAAAGTCACCTCCAAAGTGATTTGGAATGTCCTTTACCTCTTCTCAGCTTGCACCCACAGATAGAGCTACCCATTCACGACCAACTTCAGAGTGTTTCCTTTCCCATCCGCTGCTCCGAAGGATCTTGCGGTGTGAGCTGAGGGAGAGGCACTGGTGGAGGACTGCTTGTGCTTAACCTATTATACTGTATTACTGTTGGCTCATCAGATCTCCCATTTAGGTTAGTCTTACAGAACCTAGTTTAAGATGTGCAACTCTGACCATGCGATCACTTGATGTGGTCCCTGATTAGACAGGCTTCTCTGTCAAGTGACATACCAGGAGCTGCCTGTTGAAATATATGTAATTCTCCACTGAAGATGTCATGGGCTTTCTCCAGTAACTTGAGTCGGCTTTGTGGTTCTCCCACTGGGATTTGTCATAAATCTATATGACATCAGTTTCTTCCTCTCATAACCCCTATGGCCCTGGGTCTGATGAATCACGTGGTCCCATTTCTTTCACTCCAGTCTGGTCTTGCTGGACAGTCCTTTTCTGATCTGGGCCCCAGTAAGAGTTACTGTATTTTTAGGCCACCTGGTCTGTGAGTCAGAGCAGTATTTCCAGGTGTAGCATATGGTGCCTCTGGAATCTGAAAAGGTCTCCCAGGCATTGTGTTTCCCTTTTTTGTGGTGGGGCTGGGAGTTGGGTTAAAAGATGCAATTCTTGCTGAGCCCTGGTGGCGTAAGTGGTTGAGTGCGGAACTGCAGCCCGTGAGCTTGGCGGTTCAAATCCAGCGGCGGCTGGGTAGCGCCCACGACCACCTGAGGCGGTGATGCCCACTAAAAAAAAAAAGATGCAATTCTTTGTTCTTTGCCTTGGAAAGGATGTGCTGGCATATGCCCAGATCCCCTGTCCTTAATATTTTGACTGATGCTATAAGACTGGGAATATTCTGAAGGTTTATGGTCCTCACACTGGAGCTAAGACCTCCATCCAGTGTAACAGGGAAGGACTGGGAGGTGGTGTGGGATGTTCAGCTAGTCCAGGCTCATTCAGACTGGAAGGCAGAGGCGGAAGAAGGGATGCAGTGCAGCCCTTGTGGAAGACTGAACGAATGCTTCCGTTAGCTGGCACTGTGTCATCTCCCAGTCACAATAGCATAATGGACGGCAGAATGAATTGTGGCCCGCACCGTGCCATCTTGAGGATCATGAGTATGTTTGCGTCTCTAGGTGCAGCTATTGTGTCAATCTGTTTCATCGGGGGCTTCTCTGGTTCTCACCGACTCTTCTTTACCAATCGTGATGACTTTTCCTACCTCCTTTTTAAATTTAAATTTTTATTTTTTACAATGACGTGCCCAAATCTTGCTGTCCTCTCTTCCCAGAAGCATTCTGGTTTTCTGAGCAGGTTTCCAAAAGTTCATGGAGATTGGAATGAAAAGATAATGGAGCTTTCCAATGAAATTGTTGACGCCCTCTTGTGTTTCTTCTAAGACTGAGTTGTTTGTTCTCCCAACAATCCATGGTGTACTAAATAATCTTCACCAGCATTTCAATTTGAATATATCAATTCTTCTCTCTTCCTTTCCCCCACTTCCACCATCCCTCCTTCCTGGTCCTGCCCTCCCTTGACTTCTGCATAGCCTTCAAGGTTCCATACATGTGGAAACCATTTTACTTTTCTTTTTTGTTACTTCATAATGAAGGTGCCAGGGAATGTTTAACTTTTTTTAACAAAGATTTTATTGGCACATAATCCATATAGCATGCAATTCAACAGTTTTGAGTGTTATGATCATTACCACAGACAATTTTAGAATATTTTCTTCTTTCTTGTTCTTGTTGTTATTAACTCCCTAGTCCCCCCAACTTCTTCTGCCATACCACCAAGAAACTATTAGTTCAGTTATTGTCTCTAACAATGTACTATACTAGATTTTGTATACAGAAAAACATGCAAAAACAATAATAAGAGATGAAAGCAAAACATACCAAAAAAACCTAACAACAATAATAAAATAAAGCAGAGGCAACCCTTAAGAGAAAAGGAAGTAGAAGATATTTAAAAACCTGGACCAAATATAAAATGGGTAAAAAGAGAAATCAAATGACAAGTTGTTAAATCATTGCATTTTCAATGATTCACTTTGCAATGTCCTCTGCAAGCCTCTTCATATTCCTCATCCTTGGTCAGAGGGGATTCACCCTTGCATTTCCTCCACCCCACTCTCTCTCCACCCCTCCAGCAGCTCCAGTCCAACCACCAGGCTGAAGGGCTCAACCTTTTCAGTGTCTTCCACTTTTGCCCATGTCATGATTGACAATCATATCATTATTTTCAGAGATGAATAATTTTCCACTGCGCATATGTGCCAGAGTTTGTTTATTCGTTTCTCAGCAAGACAGGGTGTTCGATTTCTCCTTCATCTTTCTGCCACTCCTGGTTCTTTCTTTTTCATTGTCCCGCTTTTGTATGCTTATGAGGCGGCTGAGAAGACCGAGGCTAGAGTTGCGACTTGTGGCCACTTCGAATTAACCTCAGCTGTTTGGGATCTTCTCTTCTAAGCAGGTGAGAACATAAGGCGATGGTTCCGTACCAGGCACCTGCGTTCATGATAATCTGCTCTCGTGAACATACCAGGTCTGGCACAATGGCTGTAATTAGGGCAATTACCTTTTTGAGTTTTTGGTAGTCCACTGGCACTGCTGAAGGACTCCCAGATTTTTCTGGGACCAGACTGGCAAGTTAAACGAGGATGAAGTCTTCAGGTCTTCAAACATGGCATCGATTTGTGCCGTTCTCCAGCATGTGGTAGTTTTTGCGATGGACTATCTTAGGGATGTGATGAGCCCCTCGGGCAGGAAGTCCTCAAAATATGTCTGAGTTACAGCTGCCTTCTCTCACAGTAGGGATGACAATAATGACGTGGATAGACTAAATCCTGTGGGAGAAAAGCCAGAGGGACCTTCATTTGTTGATGAGGTGAGACTCAAAATGATAAGAAATAGCTGAAAATGTCATTAATCATCTGAACTTGGGATGTACGAAGTACAAATCAAGGAAAATTGGAAGTAATGAAATGGAAGACATAAAAATGGACATTCTAGGGATTAGTGAATTGAAATGTATGACTATTGTCCATTTTGAGTTCGAGCAGCATATGGTTTACCACGCTGGGACTGAAACAATCAAGGGAAATGACATTGCATTCATCCTCAAAAAGGGCATTTTGAGTACAATGCTGCCTGTGATAGGATTATATCTATCTACCTTCAAGGAAATCTAGTCAATACAGCTATTATTCAAATTGATGCACCAACCTCAAAAACTAGTGTGAAGAAATTGAAGAATTCTACCAATTTCTTCCATCTGAAATTGATCGCACATGCAATGAAGCTGCATTGATGATTATCGGTGATTGGACTACAAAGCTTGGAAACAAAGAGGCCAGAACAGCAGTTGAAACATATGACCTTGGTGATAGAAGCAACGTTGGAGATCACATGATAGAATTGTGCAAGATCAATGACTTGTTCATAACAATGTTTTTTTTAAAGAACCCAAAAGGTGACTGTACACATGAACGTCTCCAGATGGGGTATACAGGCATCAAATGGATAACATCTGTGGGAAGAGACAGTGGAGAAGTTCAATATCAGCAGCTAAAACCAGGCCAGAGTCTGACTGGGCAACATGTCATCATTTGCATGCGTGCAGGTTCAGGTTGAAGCTGAAAAAAGTAAAAACAAGACCACAAGAGACAAAATATGACCTGGAATCTATCCCCCCTGGAGTTTTAGAACATCTCAGGAACAGATTTGATGTACTGAACACTGAAGACCTGCTGAGCTGTGGCATGACACCAAGAACATCATACATGAAGAAAGCAAAAAGTCTCTCAAAAGATAGGAAAGAAAAGCAAGATGAAGGAAGATGTGAGAAGAGGCTCTGAAACTTGCTCAGAAACTAATCATAGATTAGATAAAGCACATTAAGAAATGATGAAATCAAAGGGCTGAATAGAAAATTTTAAAGGGCAGCTTGAAAAGACAAAGTCAAATATTATAACGAAATGTGAAATGGCCTAGAGTTAGAAAATAAAAAAATCACACTCAGCATATCTGAAACTGAAAGAACTCAAGAAGACATTCAAGCCTCGAGTTGTAATCTTGAAAGATTCTATGGGAAAAACTATTGAATGATGCAGGAAGGATCAAAAGAAGATGGAAAGAATACAAAAAGTCTTAGTACCTGTGTTAGTTCAGGTAGACTAGAGAAACAAATCTGGGGAGACTCATATATGTATTGGAAAGAGCTTTTTATAAAATAGTTGTATACTAAGAGAAAATTCCAGCCCAGTCCAGCCCAAGTCGATAAGTCTGATATTAGCCCGTATGTCTGCTACCAGTCTATAAATTCCTCTTCAGACTTATGCAACACATGCAATGATGCCAAATGTATGAAGATCACAGGGCAGTGGGTGGAAAGTCTTGTGGATCCAGTGGTGGTGTTAGCATCTCAGTGCTGGCATGGGTCTCCACGTGACTCTTCCAGCTCCGGGGCTCTGCTTCCATCACTGTAGCTCCATGTGTCTTGTCAACAGGAAGATGAAGGAGAGAGTATGTCTGGCCCCCAATGAGTTATGTATCTGTGTGGTGCCTCCAAATGAGGTCATCAAGCTGTGGCCTGATTGACAGGCTAGACTCTACACTTTCACAAGTTAACAGGAGATTATATAACTACAATAGTGCCAGAAAGAACTAGTCATCATCCAACCATTTCAAGAGGTAGCATATAAGCAAAAACCAATGATACTGAAGGAAGAAGTCCAAGTAATCTGAATGCATTAGCCAAAAATCAGGGCTCCAGGAATTGATGAAATACCAATTGAAATGTTTCACCAACCTGATGAAGAACTAGAAGCACTCACTTTTCTATGCTAGGAAATTTGGAGGAAAACTATTTGGCCTATAGACTGGAAGAGATCCATATTTGAATCTATTCCAAAGAAAAGTGAACCAAGAGAACACCCAAATAATAGATAAATACCACTGATATGCCATATAAATTAAGTTTTGCAGATGATCACCCAGCAACAGTTTCAGCAGTACTTTGCTAGGTGGCTGCCAGAGGTTTGGGCCCAATTCATAAGAGGACGTGGGAGAAGTGATATCGTTGCTGACATCAGATGGCGCTTGGCTGAAAGCAGAGAATACTAGAAAGGTGTTTATGTGTGTTTTATTGACCGTGCTAAAGCGTACAGTGGTGTGGATCATAGCCATCTATGGATAGCCTTGAGAAGAAGGGAAATTCCAGATCACTGCATTGTGCACATGCAGGACCTGTATGTGGAACAAGAAGCAGCTGTGTGAACAAAACAAGGGCATACTGCATGGTTTAAAATCAGGAGGTGTGTGTGTGTGTGAAGGTTGTATCCTTTCACCATACTTTACTCAGTCTGTATGCTCAGCAAATAATCTTAGAAACCAGACTAGATGAGGGTAAACGTGGCATTAGGATGGGAGGAAGACTTATTCAAAATCCGTCTTATACAGATGACACAATTTTGCTTGCTGAAAGTGAGGAGGACTTAAAGCACTTGCTGACGAAGATCAAGGATTGCAGCTTTCAGTATGGATTGCCACTCAATTTTTGGTAAAGAAAACCCAAGGACTCACAAGTGGATCCATGGGCCAAATCATGATAAATGGAGAGCAGAAAGAAGTTGACAAGGATTTTGTTTTGCTTGGATTTGCAACCAATGCTCTTGGAAGCAGCAGTCAGAGACCCAATGGTGCATTGCACCATCAGCTAAATCTGTCACACAAGACCTCTGTAAAGTTTTGAAAAGCAGGAAGGTTGTTTGGGGGACTATGGCGTGCCTAACCTAAGCCTTGGTGTTTAAAATGGTCTTCTATGCAAATATCCTATAGGCAAATCCTTATATGAAAGTTGGACATTGACTAGAAGAAGGGAGAAGAATTCATACATTTGGATCATTTTGTTGGTGAATAGTTTTGAGGGTACCAGAGACTGCCAAAAGAACAAAGAAATCTGTCTTGGAAGAAGTACAGCCAAAATGATCCTTGGCGGCAAGAATGGCAAGACTTCATCTCATGTACCTTGTACATGTTAGGAGAAACCAGTCCCTGGAGAAGGATATGATGCTTGTTAAAGTAATGAGGCAATGAAGAAGAGGAAGACTTTGGACAAGACTATTGACATAGTGACTTCATCAATGAGTTCCTTCATGATAACAGTTATGAGGGTGACACAGGACTGGGCAGCATTTCATTCTTTTGTACGTGGGGTTGCTCTGAATTGGACCTGACCTAAATGCATCCAACCACATCCACAACCACAACAACACCTTGGTCCAAATGGTAGAAGATAGTTTCAGGTGAAGTCAAGCGGGAGGTTGTGGGACCAGATTGGCAAATTAAATGGAGATACGATGGGGTGGGGACCACCACCCTTGAATCCTTAATGTCTTTAAACTTGGCATCCATTTGTGCCATCCTGTTGGTATCTGGTAGTGCTTTGGGATTGCCATCTTGGTCCACGTGGAAGAGGCAGTTTTAGGTAAGGCCAAGGTGGAGCTTGTATCAACTACCACATGGGTCTGTTTTAAGTATACTTTCAAAAATCAAGGAGAGCACTCTTGGATAATTTCACAGACCCAAGGAACCACGTCATCCTTGGGCCAGGATCTAGGTCTGTAAGTCTCACACTTATTTTTAGGTCAACTTAAAGTTCATCCTCTGTGGTCTTCAAAATATTCAAGCGGTTTCTTTTTCTAGTATAAAGAGCTACTCGATTAAATAGCCTAATATTCAGTTGGTGACGCAATGGGGAGCTATTATTTAGATACGCAGTGATGTCTAGATACCCACTTCTTGGGTCTGGGCTCACCTTCACTCAGTGAATTCCTAGTCTGGAAACTGGTCCAGGATTGGAAACTGGGCAAGGTATCCTGACTTTTTACTGGAGCCACTGCCCTTAGCATCCTGTTCATTCTTGGCTTATTACATTTTTTTTTATTACACAGAGTGCACCGTGCCCTCATTGACTACCTATTCTGGAGGCCCCATGAGAACACCATGTTCTACCAACACTAACCATTTCCATACCCCCCATTTCTACCCCCTGGCTGCCACGCGGATCTCATGATGCTAATTGTGTCCATCTGGCCCCTGACAGTTAGACGCCACCACCTTGCCTGCATCCTTTTGGCCTCGTTGCAGTCAGGAAGCCTGCCTGAGAGACCATCAGCCCCGGCTTGCAGAGGCAAGCCGCCTCGATCTTCTCAACGGGGCAGTGGCTGTCCATGCGGCTCGGGGGCATGGTGTATCTTCTAGGCCCTGTGGCAGAACAGTCAGCTGGCGAATTTCCCGGCTCTCTTGTGAGCTCTACAGTCACATGCCTACATCTCCGAACTGGGAACCCTTCACCGCCTTCCACATCAACCCTGTCATCCATCTCCTTCTCTGAAGGTGCAATGTGGGAGTTGGGATTCACCATCTGCTTAAGCCCTGGGCAGGATGCGGCAAAAGGTAGACGTGTCTGTACCTTCAGCCTTCATATCAATTCTGACACAAGCCATCCTTCCCTTTGGCAATTTCTATGTCTCTGCTGGGTGAGAGAATTCATTGCAATGGCCACAAAGAACTCACAGATGATATTTAGGATTATGGAGTTTATTAGGGAAGTTAGCAGTTTACTATTCATGTTCAGAAATGTCCAGGGTACAATTCTTCGAGTCAGAACAGCCTCTTCTCAGCTGTGCCTGCAACCACGCCTCTGTCTGGTCCCTGGTCTCTCCAGTCACACAACCTCTAGACCTCTTCCCTGCTCAGGCAATGTACTGTGTTCTTAGCACTGCCAAAAAAGATTCAAAGGACAAGTCATTTTTGCCATAAGCCTGAGCTTAAAGGTGCTCAGCTCTAGCTCCATGGGTCAGCAAATTCCACTCCTTCATTAAGACCTCAGAAGCATCTCCTATCAAGGCAAGCCACCTGCCTGCCTAAAGCTACTCAGCTTTACCCCCTCCATGGGCTGGGAAGCCAGAGACTCTCTCATGTTCTGCCTTTCAGTTCTTCTTTTGCTGCTTCTTGTCACTTACCTGGTGTTATAGTGCTCTGTGTCCTGGATTGAGGAGGGTCAGTGCATAGGGTTCTTGGGGTCCAAAGGACATGTTCTGCTCCTGACTTTTCTTTCCTGGTGATAGGGCAATCCCCACTCCTGCATCTGAGATGGCTCATTTTAGATGCAGAGGGAAGCCAACATGGATCAACACCCCCCCCCCCCCCCCCCCCCCCCCGTTGAAGTTTTTATACTCACAATTAATCCTGTTACCAATCGCTCACAACTGAATCATATCAGTCCCTCAGCATCTCTCCCCACCTTTCTTCAAAACCATTAGGAAATGAGGAAGTGCATCCAATCTGCACAATCCCAGGTCATCATTAGGTGGGAGTTACCGAGACGATGGTTAGAAGAGCCACATTGAGTACCTGACTGCGTCACAACTTCCTGTAGTGCACTTATCCCATTTCTTGTGCTTCCAGAGGCACGGATGCAATTTGAGTGCGACTTCCATCTTCTATCATCCTTGCCAGGGTGCTACACAGTATATTTCCAGAACCTGTTCAGTGTCATGATCCATTTCCTTGGCCTGGTTCCTCGAGAATCCAGTCCTGTTGTGGCTATATCTCAGATCCTTTGAGGTAGAATTCCCTCTCCTTTCTATCAGGCCAAGCATGGCTGTTGCTATTGAGTGGTGTTTAATGCTAGACTTTCACTCAGTGCTGGAAGGAAGGAACACGCTGTTGCTCTGCACCAGGGGGACTTCTACACCATCTCCAAGCAGGTGGGGGGAGCACTTGCCCCTAGTGAGTGCACCAGTCTTGCAGGCTAAGCAAGTCCTGGGGTGCTCAGGGGTTTGGCAGTGCAAGTGCGTGACTAAGTCCCAGTGCTTCCAACCATGATCTTAACTTTAGGATACCTGATATGCTTAGGTTGGGAGTGCAATATTTGGGGCCTGGCCCAGCCTATCAACAAGTCCTGGGATGCATAGTCTGCCAAGGATGTCTGTTGGCTTCTCCACACACAGATGCTGCTTACCGGTTAACCACACCGCCCTGCATGATTGCTTCCTAGAACATGATCGGCGTTTGAGTTTTACAACAGCCACCCAGGTCTGCCACCCACACGCATGAGGGTGCTGTTGCTAGGCACCACTGAGGCAGTTAGGACCCCTAGCTATCCGATGCCCACAGAGGGAAATCCTGCCTGGTCCTGCACCATCCTCACAGCGGTTCCTTCGCTCGAGCTCCGTGTGTCAATCCATTCTCTTGAAGGCCCTCTTCCCCCATGTTTTTCGAATGTCTCACCCACTCCCCTTTACCTGAACACCAACTCCCTGGTGACAGTGGTGACAATCGCAGCCTCGCCTCCTACCAGGGCTCACTGTGCTCCACCAGCGATGGAGCCTGTGGAGCCAGCTATGTGTGAGAGTGGCCCCTCTCCAAAGCCCTCTTTAGTGACCGTTTCCTCAGAACACTCTTCTTGGCTTACATGCCTCACATAGGCTGTTATGTGGACGTAGAGTTCTAGTTGAGGATGGGCATGCAGGGTGTGTTCTTGAGACCGGCTCCTGTGGAAGAATGGCGGCAGGGGTGGGGATGGGGGTGTGGTGGAAGGCAGTTGGGTTAAGGAAGAGGGTGAGTCTCTCAGAGAACTGCACAAGGGTCTCTTGCTAGGATGGCTGTCTAGAGTTGGCCCAGTTGGTGGGTGGGGGAGGGGGCGTGTTCCTCTCTATGCCCTGTCTTAGGCAGGGTTCTCTAGGGAAGCAAGACCAATGGCGTACTGCCTAGGAGCAGATGGAGAGAGATTACCTCAAGGCAATAGCTCCCAAAGGGGTTCAGATGCTGGCCAGTCTCAGGTGGCACATGGGGTTGGAGGTCTTGCCATCTGCGTGTAGCTGCAGGGGCTGACGAAGCCAATCTCAATGGGCAGGTAAGACGGCAGGCTGCTGGCTGACAGGCTGTCAAGGCTAACAAATCCACGGAGGGGCCGGCAAATTGGCAGGCTGCTGGTTCAAGTCCCCATTACTGAAAGGCAGGCAACGCTGAGCCAGATGCAGGATCCAGCACAAGCAAAAGCCAGAGAGTGTGACCAGGGGGTTCATGCAGCCGAGGAAACTCGGTGCCAGTAGACACGCAGCTCACGGCAGATCTCATCGCGGGGTAGGGCTGCGTCATGGCTTACTGGCCAAGCTGCAGCACAACTGCCAAACCAGAAAATCGTGGTCCAGCCAAGTGGACACACAACTTCAATCCTCACAGCCCCCATGTTGAGCTGGCACTGGACAGGGCTGCCCTAGGAAGGGGTGTAATTTTTGGTCAGGCAGCGCTAGGTACCTGAGGGACCGTCGGCTGGGAGTTGACAGTGGAGCGCTGTCACACGCAGCCCTTACTGAGTCTGGGGAGACAGTTCTGAAGGGGTCTCTGATTTCATGTCTCAGTCTTCCTTTGACCAGCCCTTTAGGATTTCAGCCTCCCTGTCACTCTGTTTATTTCAGGGAGTGTCATAATAAGGCGCCTCAAACCAGAGCCCTTGAACGACAGAAGCTTAATTTCTTGTAATTCAGGAGGGCCAGAGTCTGAAATCAGGGAGTCTGTTAACTGACATACCCAGCCTCTGAGGACGAATCAGTTTCATCTTCTCTCCTTGCTACTGGTGGCAGCCAGTAGTCCTTGGTGTTCCTTGCTTTACCATTGCGTCCAATCTCTACCTTCATGTTCACGTGGCTGTCTGCCCAGGCACCTCTCTCTGCTTCTCTTTCGTGAAAATTCACCTTTCAGACAGGACGAAGACCCACCCTGCTTCTTCATGAACTCCAGGGAACTTAACTGATAACATCTTCCAAGACCCTATTTCCAAGTGAGATCATGTTCACAGGCGAGATTTCAGTATATCTTTTGGGGAGACACAATTCAACACAATTCACAGCTGCCATCTTTGAGGGTCTTTCCACTGGATAATCCCCCTCTGGCCAGGAGGCAAGGGAGTGTGAGACCAGGATGGACCCGGCTCTGCAAATGGCCGGGCCAGGAAACGGGGTTTTTGGTCAGCCAGCACTCAGCTGCAAGACTGCTTTTGATTGTGAAGGTCAGGAGAAATGGTCTAGTGGAAGCTAGCCAGCCTTTGGTATCTGACACCCCAGATAAGTCTCCCAAGGAGGTTACCCAGGTGCTACAAATTGAATTGTATCCCACCAAAATATGAGTTAGAGGCTTGATTATTACCTACCTGTGTAAGGTAATGTAATGTGATCGCCTGTCCATGTCATACATTCTGATAGACTGCCATCAGTTGCAGTCAGAGCAGTGGGAGGTGGGTCCCGAAACTAACTGGGCTTTATAAAGAACAGTCTAGATTTGCATAAACACACACACAGACACACACAAAAAGTCTGTCATTGTTGCAAGACATAAACCCAGGCACTCTAAGGATTGTTAGCTGCTAGATAGTGAAGAAGACAAAGAAACAGGTCCACCTTCTCCTAAGCCAGGAACGTTCAGCCTCCAGAACTACTCTCGGCCTACTTTCTGGAGTCCTTGGGTCCGGGGAGGCTTGGCCAGCCCAGGTGAAGAAGGTGGACAAGGAGGCCCACCAGAGGGGACCTGGCTCTGGACTCCTCTAAGGCTGCGCTGGACCCCCTCTGGGCAGCACACCACACACCATCTCTTCCCTCCGCCCACCGTCTGAGCATCCACCGTCTGTCCGTCCTGCCTCTCCAAGCTCCCTGGCTTGGGCCACCTCCCCTACCTCCAGCCTTGCTCTGCCCTGTTTGACTGCCAGAGTGAACTTTCCCCAAACCTGCCCATCTTTCCACCCACCGTGGCCACCTACTGCTTCCCAGATAAGCCCTAAATCCTGAGAGCAGTGCAGAAGCCCATGCCAGCCGGATCTGCACCCGCTTCTTTCTAGGTCCCCGGGGAGTCTGTTATCGACACGTCTGTTCCCACAGCGCAGCCTCTGCACATCTCTCCCACCATGGTAATGCCCTTCTGCCACTTGCTTTCAAGTTAAGTCTTCCACATGACCCCGGAGCCGCCACCTCCAGGAAGCCTGCCTGGGCCAGCATCCTGTGGCTGCCTGGAGTGAGGGCCCAGCCCTCTGCTGTGCTGCAGGGTGGTTTTCAGGGTGGACACCTGCTGTGGATGGAGGTTTTCCCAGAGAGTGAGAGAAGTCAGTAGTGCCCTGTCTCTCTTGCCTCCAGCCTGCCACCGAGCTGAGATAGGGACCCAGGCGGATGGGGAAGTGAGACAAGGCTGGCCTTAAGCTCTGCAAAGACATTTTTCCCAGCAGCTGGCACGGCCCCCACCCGCTCCGGGGGATTTTCCAATCTGCTGCAGAAAGGCCCTGCTCGAGCGCAGGGGATCATTCCGGGACACAGCGAGGCCCACGTCCCCAGCCCTGACCATGAAGACAGTGCTTGGGAAACCTTCCTCTGCTTGCCTTACACTTTATGGGCAGCAGGGCCGCGGGCATCCAGAGAGATGACCGCTGGAGCCCTCATCTACTCTGGGGACCTCAGCCAGGTACAAGGTACATACTCCGAAAGATGGGGTACCTTAAAGGGTGTCGAGATGAAGACTGGGCCCCCAAGGGTCTCTAGTGGCGGGAAGGGGCTGCACTGGGACTCCAGGTGGGGCCAAAGCATGGCAGAGGACTGGTGGCTGTCTTCCCTGGACTGTGTGCCCATGTGGGGCCCATGCTGCCCACTGCCAGGAGATGACAGGGGACAGGTGGGCACAGGGACGAGGAGTCAGGTCCCTGGCGACAAGACTGGTGCCAGCCAGAAGGGCTCTGCTGAGAGTCCCAGAGTCCAGGGTCTGCGCCGCGCCCCCCGCCACCCCTTCCCCGGCTCCCAGGCTCTGCCTGGCCCCAGCGCCGGGCTCTGGGAGTTGTTTTGCTCTTGGTAATTGGTGAAAAGTTCGCTTCGAAACGCCTGCCCAGAACCCCAAAGTGGAAGCAGGCAGAGGGCCAGTGGGAAGAGGGAATGTCCTTTTAAACACATTTTTATAGTTGCAGGGTCAGGCCCGCACTTTGGACTCCCGGGTATAGAGTTTCAGAGAATTTGAGCGGGGTGAGGCGGTGCTTGTCTTTGCCCCCAGGGCTTGGAGAGTCCCAAGGGTAGAGGGACTGCCCTGTGGAGGCACATGACCCAGATGCTATGCTGGCAACCCTTATCTGGGTGCCAGAGCTGGCCCCAGTGGGTCCTGTGGCCTTCGCGGGGTCCTGCTGTGGGCTCGTAAGCCTGAGGTGACAGCCTCCTAGACCTTGCTGGACTCAGCGCCTTGTGCCAAGGGCTCAGCCTGCAGAAGAAGAGCCAAGCTACCCATCCCATCTGAGCTCTGCCTTCTGACCCTAACTCAGCTGGATCCTGCCCTGCCATGCCCAGATAGCCACCACCCTGCCAGACCGCCTGGCTTCTAGGAGACCGTGGGATCATGTTGCGCAGGCAAGAGTAACTGAGGTGTGTCCGGCACTCCCTTTGGGATGGCGAAAGGAGGTCCCCTGGGTGAGAAAGTCCCCAGAGAAATGGCTTCCTGATTCTGGGGTAGCAAGACAGCCACCTACTCCTGCCTTGCTGCGCTGATATTTATGGAGCCTGGGGCTTGTGAGGACTCAGTTTCCACCTGTGCCAAATACGGGGAGTGGAGAGGTTCTTGCTCGTGAAAGTTCTACTGGCTCCCGCACGTGGTCCATCCCACGCCACGCTCTGTTTCCATCTCCTGCGTGTCAGAGGGGACCATGGAAGGCCAACTGAGAAGTTTCACAAACAGATGCAACTAACTGCAGGAGACCCACTCCATGTGTCCGTTGCAAAGAAAAAGCGTCCACAGGCCTCAGGGCTTGCCGAGCATTATCCCTGATGTCACATGTAGCTATAAGTTAGCTGAGGACAATTCACAAAGGGTTGCAGCAGTAGGTTCGTTCACAGGGAGCGTCCAGCAAGTCAAACCAGATTTAGAAGAGGAGATGGCTGGCATTAGATGGGTCTTGGCTGAAAGCAGAGACCACCAGAGAGGTGTGTACTTGTGTTTCATTGGCCAGCCAAAGGCATTCGACTGTGTGGGTCGTGACATACTATGGAGAGCCTTGAGAAGAATGGGGATTGCACACACTTGACGGCGCTCCTGTAGAAGGTGTCAGCGGAACAAGAGGCCATCGTGGGAGCAGACTAAGGGGACGCTGCGTGGTTGAACGTCAGGCCAGTGTGTGTCTGGGTTATCGGCCCTCGCCTCATGTTTATTCGATCTGTGTGCTGAGCCCCCGTTGGGAGGAGCTGGAGCCTCTGGGGTGAAAACATGGCATCAGGATTGGAGGAAGACTCCAGTGTCACCTGCAACATGCGAATGACATCACTGTATCTGTCATCCATGAAGAAGACTTGAAGCCCTTCCTGAGGAAGATCAGAGATTGGAGCCTCCCCTCGGGATGACATCTGGACATAAAGAAAGCAAGTTTTTCACACCTGGACCAATGAACAGCATCCCGAGGAATGGAGAAAGGGTGGAGACGATCACAGATTTCCTTTGTTGGGAACCATACTCAGTTGCTTCTGGAAACATCAGAAGTCAAACCTTGTCTGGCCTTGGGTGAATATGCTGTACAGACCTCTGTCAAGAGTTAAGCAGTGATGCTGTGGCTCGACTCTCATAATCCCCTGACCCAAGCATGGGTGTTTTCAATGGCCTCTGATGCATGTGGAAACGGGACATCAAGTAAAGAGAACTGGAGAAGAACCAATGCATTTGCATTACGGTGTTGGCAGGGACGCTTGAAATTACCACGGACTGCCAGAAGAACAAACAAATCTGTCTTGGGAAAGGGGAGCCAGCGTACTCTTAAGAAGCCAGGATGGGGAGACTCCGCCTCAAGGACTTTGGACATGTTTTCAGGACCTCATGCAGGGAAAGTAGAAGGTCAATGAAAGAGGAACAAGACCCTCGGGGAGATGGATGGACACAGTGGCTGGAAGAGTGTGCCTGGACAGAAGGATGGTCCTGAGGATGGCGTGACACCTGGCAGTGTTTTCTTTCGTTGTATGCAGGGGCACGTTGAGTGGAAGCGGACTCCCTTGGCCAGGAACACATTCAGAAATGATTTCAAAGGAGGAGCTCATGGGCAGGAAGGTATGTCTTGGTGTTTGCACTCACATGTCCACCGTGGAGGGCCCACCCCTCCAGGCTGCTAAAACCACAGATTCTATGACCTGTTGCTTGTAGACATAACCAGGCAGCTTTGGGGAGGGTGATCCCTTCCGGCTTGGGCTGTGTGTCCCAGTTGGGGCTGCAGAGACCAGGATCTCAGGAGAGGTGGTAAAGGTCACACCGAGGCCTTTTCTGTGCTTGTGGCCTTTTCAGTTTTGGTGGTCTGGAGCATTTTCCAGACTTGTGTGCATGCATGATCACCTTTCTTGGAAGGACCTCTATGGGTCCCCCATGTACGTGAGCAAGACCAGCTTTTCAGTGTCGGAAGCCCAGGCTCCGTCCAACTTGTGGCTCTGTCATCCACACAGTGACTTCCTGTCTCTGTCCAAGATTGCTGCCCACCCTCCTGTTACTCCAGTGGGATGGCAGGAAGGTGAGAGAGAGCCCAGAGGGGAAGCTGGACACAGGCCATCTGATGATTCCCATTGCCCAAATGGTCACATGACCACGTTTAGCTGCCAAGGAGTTAGGGTACGGCAGTTTGGGCTGGTCGGACACCTGTCTCACTAACTCGCCCACCACTGAAAAAGGGAGAAACATTGGGAGGATAACTAGATTCCTGCCCAGAAAAGGGTGTTTGGGGCTCCAACCTGAGTCATGTCTCCAAACCTCATTGTCTGTCTAGAAGCTTGAGATGCCGTCTTTGGAAGGTGGTTGTGAGGATCCAGAGAAATGATAAAAATAGGTGCCTAGTGATTTCCAATTCTACCTTACAATCTGGCCAGACCAGAGGATGTACACTGATACGGATAGTATAGGAGCTGGAAACATGGGGAATCTAGGACAGATGATCCCTTCAGAACCAGTGGTGAGAGTGGTGACACAGAGAGAGTGGAGGGAAGGTGGAGTAGAAAGGGGGAATCAATTGCAGGGATCTATATATAACCTTCTCCCTGGGGTACGGACAACAGGGAAGTGGGTGAAGGGACACATCAGAGAGTGCATATGGCAAAATAATAGTAGTTTGTAAATTATTAAGGACTCATGATGGAGGGGAAGTGGAGAGGGAGGGGAAATATGAGGAGCTGATACCAAGGGCCTGAGTAGAAGGATGATATTTTGAGAATGATGATGGCCACGAACGAACAAATGTGGTCTGCATGCAATAGTTGTATGTATTAATCATGATAGGAGTTGTATGAGCCCCCAATAAAATGATTTAAAAAATGGATGCTTAGAACATGATTGGAGACCCTAGGTGGTGCTTGGCTTCTTATCGAAAGGTGGGAAGTTTGAGTTCACCAACAGGGATCTTGGAAGAAAAATGCAGCGATCTCCTCTACCCCCCAGCACCGCAAAGATGGTCACTGGAATCCCTGCAGAGTCTAGTTTGACTCGGACTCACAGGCATTGGTGTAAGCCCATGGCAAGTGGTTGGGTGGGGTTGAAGTGTAAGCAGGTGCTTGTCGAATGCTCCGCTCCTTCTTCCCACCCCTGCCTCAGGTGCTGTGCTATTGACCTCTATGGCCTGCTGGGTGGGGGGTGGGGCCCCCCAAAGGTGGCTCCCCAAGATGGCTCTCCCAGCCTCTCCTGTGTTGAGACTTTGGCCCCCGGGGGCCTCAGGAGACGGAGCTGGTGGCGGCAGGCGCAGTTGGTGCGTGGCAAACCGAACCTGTCAATTCCAGAAGCTCTTGGCAAATTGTTGAAGGGACGAGATGACTTCGAGAAGTGTCTGCATGTTTTTCCCCCAAGTGCAGTTATTTTTGCTGCTGTGAAATGTTCTGAAATCTGACAGTTTTGTTTTGAGTCTTCGCCCGATGTGAAGATGGGAAGGAACACTGTCTCCCATTTCTGTGACACCCGCTCCTCGGGGTTTCCTGAGGACACTCGATTCCGGCAGAGGTGGTCTCCCAAGCCTGCGTGCAGCGGGTCAGACCTGGGAGTTCAGGGACCTGCTGAGAGTAGGGGACCTGACCTGGCCAACGTATGAACACCTACTGTGTGCCAAGCCCTCATGACCACACACTTATTGAGCACCTACTATGCTCATGCCTCTGACATAGACTAGGCTCCTATCGTGTGTGGGGCTCTCAGCAATCAAACACTGAGCACACACCTACGGTGTGCAGGAACTCACGCAGCAGCATTTACTAAGCACCGACTGTGTAGAAGGAGCCCTGGTGAGGGGATGGGTTGCACAGGCATTGGCCGCTTACCTCAGGGTCAGCAGTTTGAACCCACCAGCTATTCCTTGGAAGAGAGATGAGGCTTTCTGCCCCTGGAAAGATTTACAGGCTCAGAAATGCACAGATGCCGTTCTACAGGCTCGCTGTGAGTGGGGATCAACTTGATGCCAGCCACCTCCCCAGCGGCATTTCGTAAGCATCCCCTGTGTGGGCGGAGCCACTGAGGGGTGTCTGTCACCACAGGCCACTCTCCCATGTTGGGTGGCAGAGGGACAGGGGACGGGGTGACTGAAGGGACGCAGACCCGGGAAGAGAGAAGTGTGCCTGTCCTGACTCCTCTGGATCCCCCTGCCTGCGGAGCCTGTGCTGCAGGGCAGGCGCTCAGGAGTGGGGCATCTCGGAGGGCCAGCTGGCACCAGGAGACTGCCCCACCACTACCCTCTCTGCCAGCCCCTCTTCCTCTCCCCAGGACCTAGCCAGAGACCTGTCCTGTCCCCACTTCACCTCCATCTCCATCCCTGTCTGCGGCTTTACCCACCTGGGACTGGATTCTCCAGGCCTTTGGGCCCTGCCCCTTCAAGCATCTGAAACTTGTTTTTGCTGTTAAGTGGCTGGGGAGGCCCCCCACAAGGAAGGACATGCCATCCACTGCTGGGCCACCCTGATGGTCAGGGTCGGATCAGACCATTGGGATCCGCCAGGTTTTTTAAGACCAATTTTTGGTAGTAGATCACTAGGCCTTGCTTCTTAGCCTGTCTTGGCCTGGAAACTATGTGGAAACCCACTTAGTGTCATGGCAAAACACACACACACATACACACACACACACACACACACACACACACACCTTCCATGGACAGAGAGGTAGTTACCATGTCTAAGGTGCACTCACCTCTGGAAGTAGACCCCTGGCTTACCATGTCAGAAGGAGCCCTGGTAGTGTAATGGTTATGCATTGGGCTTCAAGGTCAGCAGTTCAACACTACCAGTTGCACCATCGGAGAGAGAGGAGGCTTTCTATTCCTGAGAAGAGTCAGTCTTAGAAAACTACAGGGTTCGGGGTGGGGGATTCCTTCTCCCCTGTTCTTTACGGTCACTTTGTAGCAGCATTGACTCTGGGGCAGTGCGTGCAGTTTTTATTCTCGCTTTGGGAAAGTGAGAATGGTCTTGGGGACCCCCGCTGCATCCTCTCAAAGGAGTTTCGTTAGTCCTTCAGAGGGGGCTTTGGCTTTGGGGTCCCTGGCCCCCATGGCTCCTGGATGGCAGCGTCTTGGGTGATTTTTAATAGAGGGATGCAGGCCCCTGAGCGGAGGTGGCCTTTCCTGGGCTCCCATACACACTGCCTCTATTTTACAGACGAGAACATGGGGACACCGGGAGGTGTATCATCTGGGTATGCACAGCTGGTCTGGTGCCTCCTGGAAGAAAGTCCCTCACTTACTTGGTCCCCAAGGAGAGGCTGGGGGGGGGGGGGAGGATGGAACTGGGAGTGCTGTCCTGTCTTGCCTGTGTGAACGTGTTCCTGTGTTTGTCGAGGGCTTTCCGGCATTGCTATGGAGACCGAGGATACCTACTGATGGAGAGGTAGGCAGGGGGAGGGGCTGAGAATCACACCCCAGTTTACTCTTGACGAGAAAGAAGAACCCCCATCAAACGCCATCGTGGGCCCCCTTCCTCCGTTCACAGGGTACTCCATGGAAACGGTGGGCGGCTGTCTCAGCTGGGTGACAGAGCGGGCAGTCGCACCAAGATGGACAGCCTAAGGGTGAGGGTTCTCTTTCTTCCCAGATGAGCCTGGCAACATGGATGCAGAAGCTTCCCAGGGGCTGGGATGCTGGTTCTTCCGATCACATCCCTGCAGCCTTCAAGCATCTTCCTCCTGGTCCTTCAAGAAGGTGTGTCAGCCGCTGGGAAGAGGGGGGTCAAGAGGGAGCACGTGGTGCTTGGTTAAGAGCTCGGCGAGTCTCCCAGAGGGCTGGTGGTTGAAATGCTCCAGAGGGGATGTGGCAGAGAAGCCTTAGGGGACCCCCTCCCCCCCCGGGGCACAGCCATCGACAACCCTATGGTGTGAGATGTCTCCACAGTGGGCATCGACTCAGCGACTGCTGCTTCTATGTTTTATTGTTGTCACTCAAGAATCTTATTGAAGGACAGCCTATCACCAGTGCCACAGCCTACCCCCCTGGGCTTGCTCAGTGTCCACCCAGGCCTCCTTCCTTTCCTCTGAATCCACTGGCCTTCCCTTCGGAGAGCAGCTGAGCATTCAGCCATTTGTGGCCGATCCTCCATGGCTGTCCAAAGAGCTCTCAACGGCAGAGGCTGGGGAGGCACAGTATCTGCACAGGATGTTCATGAAAAGGTGGGAGGTTGAGTCGAGGAAAAGTGCTTTGGAGAAAGCCCTGACACCTACTTGTGAAACCCCAGCCTTGTGAAGCCAGCACCAGCTCAGCTTTGCTCTCTGAGAAATGGCGTTACCGCCCATCTGCGGCCAGGACAACTGGTCTGGGTCGGAAGAACTGGGATACCTCCTTGTCTTCTGCAAGGACTTCATTTCCAAAGCCATTGTTGTAACTCTCCTGGTACACACACGCACACACACGCACGCACACACATGCACACACATGCACACACACGCGCACACACATGCCTACATTCCCAGTGTCTTAGACCCGGTCTACCATGGTGCCAGGCCCTGCGAGCAAGTGGTTGGTTGGCCTCAGGGAGCATCCTGGTGAACTTTTGAAAGTTTACGGAGTTTCTTTTTGTTGCCGGTGTTTTCATTGTGGAGAGACCTGGTGGCGTAAGGGCTCACGAGTTGTGCTGCTTAACATAAGTGCAGCGGTTCAAATCCACAGGCCACTTCAGAGAAGACGCTGCCGCCTCCAGCTCCCTGAAAGGTCGCAGCCTCAGGAGCCCTACGGGGCAGTTCTTCACCACCCTAGAGGCTCCTGTGCATGAGACTCGGTTGGGCAGCGGAGGGCTTCGGTTTTGCTCTGTTGTTGAGAATGCACACAGTGGGACGCACACCGATTGGGCAATTTCTACAGGGACAGTTCGATGACACTGATTCAATTCAGAAGTGGCGCCACCACGGTCCGCTCCTTTTTCTCAGTTTCTCCTTCCTCCTTGGCATACATCCTGCCCCCTGTGCTTCCCGTCTAACTTCACCAGTTGCTGTTGCAAATTTGATCCCATAGAACACACTGCCATGGAGTGGGTTCTGACTGATAACAACTCTGAAGGGTAGAATAGAACTGTCCCTTTGGACCTCTTCTCTGGGGTACGGATAATGGGGAAGTGAGTGAAGGGGCACATCAGACAGTGCACGATATGAAAAAGTAATAACACTTTGTAAATTATTAAGGGTTCCTGGGGAGGAAGGGGAAATATGGGGAGCTGGTACTGGGGGTCTAAGTGGAGGGAGGATGTTTTGAGAGTGATGATGGCAACAGGTGTGAAAATGTGACCTGCCTATAATTGATGCATGTATGGATCGTGATGGGAGTTGTATGAACCCCTAAGAAAATGATTTATTAAAAAAAAGTGGGGGGGGGGAAAGGAGCTTAGACCAAAGGCTTGAATAGAAAATATTCAGAAATGAAGATGGCGACATGTGTACAAATGTGTTTGATACAAATGATGTATTGAGCTGTAAGAGCCCCAATAAAATCATTGGGAAAAAACCAAGCAAACAAACAAACAAAACTAACCTCACAGTCATCCAGTCCAGCTGACTCCTACGGTCCTAGAAGACAGAGTAAAAGTACCCTGTGAGTTCTGAGACCAACTCTTCACAGGAGTAAAAGGCCCCGTCTCTCTCCTGAGGAGGGGACTGGTGGTTTCAAACTGCTGACTGTGTCTGTCTGGGTTGACTAGAGAAACAAATCCAGAGATACTCAGATTGTGTGTAAGGTAGAGTTTTATATCCAAGAGTCATGGTGTACTAAGAAAACATCTTGGCCCAGTCCAGATCAGGTTCACAACTTCAATATTAGTCCATATGTCCAATACGAGTCCAGAAATCTTTCCACAGACTCACATGGCACATGCAATCATGCTGACAGCAGGAAGACCGCAGGCCAGTGGGGCAAGTCTTGTGGAAGCATCTCACTGGCGCGGCTCTGCAGGCATCTCCTCCGGCTCCAGCTCTGAGGCTGCCACCAACGTGGCTCCATGTAGCTTTTCAGCCATGACCTCAGGAGGCAGGTCTGAGCAGAGAGAGAGGAGAGTGTGTCCCACCTGCAGGGGGGAAGAGAGGCGTTCCCAGAATCCTCATGAGCAGACCAGGACCCCACCAGGAGGGATCAAACAGGCTGTGACCTGATTGACAGGCGAGATGCCACCCCTTCATTCTCTCATCAAGTTGGCATGAAATTGTGTAACTACCACACTGTCCTTAGGACCACAGTCCCGTGCATAGCTCCTGTATCATCAGGGCCCCCTGGATTTCATCTCAGTCGCTCTGAGAAGAGCACAGTGTTCAAGGCAAGTCTTCTTTACTAGCTAAACTATCTTTTGACTTCCTTCTCTTCTTTTCTTTCTTTACTCTCGTCTTCCCCTCTCCTTCCTACCCCTGGCGCCCGTCAAAGCCCGTTTCTTTTGGTCTGAAGACCTTGAGCTTAAATTAAAATTTATAGATAGCGGCATGGGGTATTTGTGGGATCAAAGATGACCTCGGAGCAGTTGTTTCAAGGGTTCACCTGGCCTCTGTGGCTCCGGAAAATCTGAATTCCATGAGGGTTTGCAGTACTATTCTACGTTTTCTCCCTTTCGATCAGGACTCATGGGAGTAAGCAGGGTACATTTGCATGAAGAGATTTTTGTAAGCAGGACTGGTTTTCCTGCTCTCCCAACTTCTGCGTGTGGACTGGTTGGTGGACACAGCAACGAGTCTGGGTCAGTGGTGCCAGCATTTTCCCCACCTGTGCACCCAAATGCTACCCAGTCAGGGTCACTGGGTGGCCCAAATGGCACCCAAGTCTGTCATAAGACTTAGGCTTGGCAACTGGAGCAAAGATTTCGGGGACATAAATATGATAGAAACTTCGTCCTTATCCACCAGTCAAAACCCAAGAGGCGCAGGACCCACAGGGAGCATGTGTTGTCTCTGCCTTAGAGTTCTTTCTCCAGGAGATGGGCTGCAGCAGTGCTGCCAACAATGGGCTCACACTGAAATAAATACAAGGAATATTTTGATGTCAGAAAGGTATTTTTTTTTTCTTGAGAAAGCATCCTGCTCCATCTAACTCAAGTTCACAGATCTAATGTTAGACAGGGCCTTTTCAGACTTGTACTCAAAAGCCATGATGCAGAAAGCCGAGATCACAGGCTAGTGGGTACAGGGTTGCATGCCTTCAAGGCGGGTGGAAGCAGGGGAAGAAGAAGACTGCTCTCAGGTTGGTTCCCAGGTAGCGCCCCTAGAGTTGTCCCTAGAGGCAGGCACAGAGGTCCAGAAGGGCGAGAGAGAAAGGACAGGTTCCCAGTTCCTCTTATAAAAAGGTCACACATCCAAGGAGGCATGCCAGGCTGTGACCAGATTGACAGATTAGCCTCCACCCCTCCACTTTGACACAAGTCCAAGTTGACATATAGTCTAGCACTATACTGGTCTAAGGAGTTGCTTCATCTGCATTCCAGCCCTGGAGAGCAGAGCCTGAAAGACTTATCCCACCTTTGTTTGGGGGACACGGCATAGACCACACACATGTCCCTTTGCTCATATCCTAGGGGGTACCTGCAAGATGATGACGGTGCCCCAAAGGCCCAGAAAGACCAGTTGGTTGCCCACACATGTGCATGAAGGTGTGAGTATGTTTGAACACTAGCAGGATTGCTTTGACACCAAGCCCCAAGGCTTGAGAGGAGGGTCATCTTGAAGAGGTGCAATGACAGTGAGGGAGATTGGAGCAACACCCTCTGGAGTTTGAGAGAAGGTCCACCAATCAAGGCATGCAGGGAAAGGCAAGGGGTGGAGCCTCCAGACGGGGCAGTCCTGCCCACATCTCCGGCCTTAGCCTGGCGAGACCCACTGTGCCCTCCCGGCGACTGAAGGAAACCATCGGATGTCATGGGCCACCCCACCTGTGGAGCATGGGTCTCGGCAGCATGTGGGGTGATCAGACCCTGGGGTGCAGGGTCTTCCCTGGCTTGACCAGCAGAGGGGGCACAGCAGGACCATCTGGTCTGAGGGTGGGGAATGTTGACGGGCTCCTGGGCACCCTGCTGAGTGGGTTGCATGTTGTTCCCAGGCCATTTGAAGGATCATATCGGAAAAGATGATTCTCTCTCATGGGTGGCCAGGAGAACAAGCCAATCTATGCTGGGTGAAGGATAGCCAGAGGAGGCTGGTGAGGTGGTCTCGCCAGGTCGTCAGGACAGACCAGTCCCTGGAGAAGTACAGCGTGCCTGATAGAGTGGAGGGCTAGGGAGGAAGAGGAAGACCAGTGAGGTGGGCACGGTGGCTGCAGTCAGTGTGGGCCTGGCACAGGGCCTGGCATTGCTTTTCTCTGTTCTAAGTTCGGTTGCTACAAGCCCGACACAACTCCATGACACCTAACAACAGGACAACCACAGGGAGTCTTTGATAATTCCTGAGGACAGCAGCGCACTGCTGCCAGGATGCCATGCTGGGGAGATGTGCTTTAAGGCAGGACCTTGGGGGTGGCGTGGGGGAGGGGTCCCCCGGGGCTGTGGCCGCAACATTGTGTAAAGTCCTCTGGGTGCTGTGGCTTGTCAGAACGGCTCAGGTGTGAGACCTGGGACCAACCGGGGGGAGAAGGCTGAGAGTTCAAGTCTCAGGCAAGCGAGGGACGCACACAGAGGCTGCGGCAAGACCCTTCCGTTCCCCTCTGACCTTTCTGGAGTCAAAGGCCCCTTTCTTGGGTCAAAGCTTTGTGGTCCAGTGACTGGGAATCTTCCCCAGGAGGCTGGACCACATGGGTGTGTGCGGATGAAAACGTATGACTATGGGGGCGACGGGCCCGGGTTGGGGTGCTGGCTGTCTCTCGAGCAGGGGAGCTGGGGGTGGGGCTGCGAGGCGGAGGGATTTCTGTGCTCTGCTAAGCCCCACGTAGACACGTGACCTTCAGATCCTGCAGGGAGGAGAGAGATGGCAAAAAAACAAAACCAAACCAAAAAAAAAAAAAAAAAAAAACCACCCACCGAACAAAACACCGAACTCTGAGTATTGCCAGCACGGTCTCAGAATAAACAGCGTGGCCAGCTGCTCCCGGAGCTGGAGCCAGAGAAGCTCTGTTGTCCACGGGGAAGAGAGACCCAAGAGTGGCCGCCGCCCACGCGCCAGCCCCCTCCCCTGCTGTGAGACTCCAGGCTCTTAGAATACTCTTCCCCAGGAGATGGGAGATAAATACTTCACCCTGGCCAGCTGAATTGGTGGGAGGGGTTCTGTCCCCCCACAGAGTAAAATACTTGCTTCTGGAGAGCGGCCGAGTGGCCTGCTTCGTGCCCAGGTGAGGACTGATGTCCCCATGGTGGGGAGCCGGAGGTCAGTTCAGGGTCACTGGGTAGCAAGGGTCAATGATGTGTGTGTGTAGGGGGGCGGGGTGTGGGCAGCTCAGAGGCCTCTGCAGCATCCCAAAGGCCCCAAGTGACTTCCAGCACCTGGCTGCTCCCCTGGACTGGGGATTAATTAGTTTAATTGGTGTCCACATTAGGCTCAATAGTGGCCAAAGAGAAGAGGGAACCATACTTTCCCATTTGCTTAGACAAAGCTGCCCCTGCTAATGACTGGGCTGGTATTACCAGCCCACAATCAGGGCTGGGGCAGTCTGAGCCAGCCTGACTTCAAGCAGAGCCAGCAGGAAGCAGGGCCCTCCGGGAAAGGGAACCCAGGCCCTGGGCGTAGCTGGCTGGCCTGGGACCCATACTGGAAGCAATGGAAGCAGTTGAGCAGATGGAGCCCCTCCCTGCCCCAGCCCCTGCCCCTGCCCCGGGTCCCCAGGGCCTCCTCTGTGCATGCTGGTGATGTCACTGTGAGCTGGGCGGCCCTCAAGTTGGACTCAGCCTGACTGTTTGGGGGTTGGCAGGTATGGATGAGGGGACCGAACCCAGTGTGGAAGAAAGGTTGTCCTGGGGTCCCGTTGGTGTGGGCAGTGGGCTTCGCCACCATGGTCACTGAGCAATGTGGGAGCTCAGGAAGCCCGCAGGGGAGAGTCCTGGGCCATCCTGGAAGGTTGTGATTTGAAGGGCACCTTGCAGGGGCCTTCAGGAGTGGGTCCTTGTAGGTCTCGAACTCAGGCAGGCTGGGAAGCAGAGTAGAGATAGAAGGAGGGTGTGTGGGCCCGGGTAGATTAGAGAACCAATTTCATAAACACGCATATGTGTATAAGAAAGAGGTTTCTATACAAGAGCAATTGAACATTGAGAAAACAGCCCAGCCCAGAACAAGTTCCTAAGTCCGATATTAGCCCATATGTCCAGTATCGGTCTATAAAGTCCTTTTCGGATCCACGAAACACATGCAATGATGCCAAATTCAGGATGATCACAGGCCAGTGGGTAGAAAGTCTTTGGATCCATAGGTGTTGTAAACATCTCAGTGCTGGCAGGGGTTTCCACGGGGCTTCTCCAGCACCCAGGGCTGCATCAGGGTGGATCCATGTGGCTTCTTCTCAGGGATGTCTCACAGGAAGTGAGCCTTGTCAGTCAAGTGTCTCTGAGGGAGTGAGAGAGTGTCTCCCGCTTCCAAGAAGGCAGTGCCAGATTTCCCAGAATTCTCAGGGGAAGGCCATGCCCACACCGAGGTCTCATTGGCTATCTCCAGATCGACAGGCTAGATCCCACCCCTACACACTTAATCCTCATTGACACCAGATTAGGTGACCATCACAGAGGATGTGGGGAGTGAAGTGTGAGTGCTTTCAGCACCAAATCGGAGCCTTTCTGTTAGGAGGGGGCATCTCTTATTGGTGCTATTTCTGAACGGTGACCCAAGGCAGCTGTGCAGGGACCCTGGCAGATGTGAGGCAGGGCACGGGTCCTGCCTCTGCTCCTGAGCACTTTCTATGAACCAGGGCCATTTCCACCCACAGCTGTGAGAGATCATCCAGCCAGGGAAAAGGTGCACTTTTGCATTTGAAGGCCTCTCTTCTGTGGGTCCAGGGTGGGAGAAGGATGTAGAAAGAGCTTTGCAGTCTCTGAAACCCTCGGGAGGGGTCCTCCTCCATCTTGAGGGTCAGCAGTGGGTTGAATTTGTTTGGTTTTTAATCACCCGGGTGCTGGCTGTGTTTCTCTGGAGGGAAGGGTGCCTGAAGAAGCCTCTTGGAGCCCCTCTGAGGCTGGAACACCCCCGCCACTCCCTCCCCCCCTCCCATGGACAACAGATAGATCAGTTGGCTCTGAACCCCGTTCTATGGCAGGGGGAGCGCCATGGAACCCCTTCATGCCCCCTCCTCCCACCCTTTGGGAAAGGCTCTGTCTGGGTGTGCGCCTTCTGTGTGCGTGCCTGTGCGTGTCTGTGTGGTTTCCAATGCAGAGCTGGGGCAGGGGTGAGCTCCACCTTGGGTCAGGTTCTGGACGAGGGCAGGGAACAGCTGCAGCTGTGCTGCTGAAGCCAAGGATTCTGAACTCCGGAGAACTTGGAGGCCCCTTCTCCCCAAAGAGTGGAGGGCTGTGAGCCAGACTGACTTGGGGCTGAAGGGGAGAGGGAACTCCAGAGACCAGAGGACCTGGTGGGCTTTCCTTGGCTTACCTATGTCCACAGCATCCAGGGAAGATAGGTCTGCCTGAGAGGCCTACACTCCAAGCCCCACCTGCACCTGTGTCCCAAAGGATTCCTGCCCTTGCCTGTGTCCAGGACCGGGGGTGCCCCACAGCCACAGCAGAGCCCAGGGTGGCTGGCAGCCCTCTCCTCCCTTGTCCACCTGAGAGTGCCACACAGACAGGGGCCACACCTGCCAACACTCACCTGGACTCCATCACCACTAGGCTTCATCAACCCCTGGGCTCAGAGTCGGCGCTTCCAAGCTTTGGTCATGAGAACCGTTAAGACTACAGCAGTTGGCCTCACTCACAAAGCCAGGCATGCTTTGTGGAAGGCCTTGCTAAGCGACCAAGCCACGTTCCGACCACATGTGGGTCAGGGTTTGTGGAAAAGTCAGGGTGGACCTTGGTGGGCCAGTCATTCATCCCCCCTCCCAGGAGGGAACCAGGCCCCGAGCGAGGGTGCATGGTGGTCCAGCCCTCTGCTTCTTGTTCCCTGCAGCGGTCCTTGTTGTCTGGGTCTTTCTCTCACCTTCTCAAAGGGGGTGGGGAGTTGGAAACCATCAAGAACTTCTGCATAGTGATTCCTGGGCTGCAAACTTTCCATCAGCCAGGCCTTCTCTTCCTCAGAGCCAGTGGGTGGATTTGAACGCCCAGCCTCTGGGGTAACAGCTGAGGTTTCTATCATTGCACAGGCAAGCCTGGGAAGCCCCATCCACCTGGAAGGCTTAACTGATCTCCCAGTTTAATTAAGTGACTGACCCCTGCCTTCTCCACAGCGCAGACCTGTTCTCAAGGGGCCACACGCACCAGGACGCTGTTTCCAGTGATGAGAAATCTCCTCTTACTGGGACAAGAAGCAAGGAAGAAGGGCTGGGTGACAGTCCCACCCCAGGGCCCAGGGACTCAGGTACTCACTGTTGCTGGGCTCCATTTTCTTGTGGGTCAACTTTTTGTGCCAGCTGCAGGAAGTGGCAGTCACTCACTTCATGGCTATAGGTCAGCATCTCGTCAAATGGAGTTCTCGATGTAGAATGAGATGGCTTCCCTCCCACTGGCCCTTCCTAGCGTCCCACTGACCCTAACTACTCTCTTGAATTTTTCTGCAGTCAGGGTGTGGGAGAAGGGCATCTCGTGGCCACTTGCATGATCATGGCCATTAGGGAGGTGGGGGATGACTCATTAGAGGAAAAACAGAAAGCACCACCCAAGGACCAGTCGGTTGTACCAGGGCGACGTGCACATGGCTGTGTTATCAGAAGCTATGCCAATAGTATTTCACATACTGACAAGGATCCCCCTTGAGGAAGGGGCTTCAGTGGAGTGTGGAGTCTAGGGAAAATGGCCTAATGATGGGTTGTGGGGGAGGTGGGGCGGGCATTTCTGAAAACCATCCCATGGTTCCCAAAGGATCGCAACCAGGCATTGTGTGCCCAGTCTCTTGCCAGAATGGGGACCCCTTAGGTCACTATTGCTCTAGGTACCCACTGCATGTAACCCAGGAGCCAGGCACACCAGTGAAGAGGGGTTGGAACAGGCCGATGCTTTAGCCTGTGGTCCAGGAGGCCACCACCTGTCAGGCCTTACTCTTGGTCTAGCCAACTCCTTGAAGGGTGATGATGAAGATCCGCTTCTGTTTTGTGTTGGTCGGGCTTCACGAGAGAAACAAATTCTTAGACACTCACAGGTGTATCAGACAGAGCTTTAGTTCAAAGAGCAATCATATATTGAGAAAACTCGTATATTGAGAAAACATCCTAGCCCAGTTCAGATCAAGTCCAAAAGTCCGATAGTAGCCCCTATGTCCGATACCAGTCTATAAATTCTTCTTCAGACTCATGGAATGATGCCAAATGCGGGAAGATCATAGGTCGCTGGGTGGAAAGTTTGTGGATCCTGTGGTGGAAGCATCTCAGGGCTGGTGTGGGTCTCCACTAGGCCCCTCCAGCTGCAGGGCTCTGGCTCTATCAGTGTAGCTCCATTCAACAGGAATGTCTCACAGGGAGAGGGCCTATACCTGGCCTCCAGGGAACGATTTATCTCCTTGGAGCCTCCAAATGAGGTCATCAAGCTGTAACACGATTGACAGGCTAAACTCCACCCCTTCACTCATAATAGTCTCAAGTTGACACCAGATTATGTGACCACCACACACGTCTTCCAGTGACTTGGCAGGCCACGTGGCTTTAGAACTCAGCACAAATGTCATTTCCTGACTCTGGGAGGCCAGGTGTCCCCAGAGCCCCCTTCTAGTTCCCTGTCTGATGGCTCCTTGTCCCGCTACTTCAACAGGCTCATTCCATCTCAACTGCAGAGCTCCCCTTTGTGAGGGGGGAAAGTCCGTTGACCAGCTCTGCTGGTTCCAAGAGTCTCCTTCTATGTGTGTCTGCAAAGAGCTTTGTTTCATCCACGTTTGTGAACAACCATTCTCCAGCTAGCTGTGCAGAGGGACCCTTATTTTGAGGCTGTAGGTTGAAAAGCTCCTCCTGGGGTCTCCAGTGTGTGCATTCATCTGTGGTCTTTCCCTCAGGTCCCTTCCCCAAACCACCCCTCCGTTCCTCTAGCTCCCACCTCCTTCCTAGTTACACTCAGGAGCTGGCTTCTGACTTCCCTGAGGAAATGGGGTCAACCGGAAGGTCTTGGCTACAGACTCTGAAACCTTCCCATCTGCGTGCTCCTCCCCACATGTGGTCTCTTCCAGCCAGGTCTGGGCACTGGTCACTCCCCCTCTCACTTCCCAGGGACCACTCTTTGATAAGTGCCTCTCTCTCTTGCTCCTCATAGTGTGAAACCGTGGATCAGAGACTGGATCCCCAGCTGCAGATCCCAGGACAAAGATTTGGTGCAGGTAGTTTATGCAGGAGGTTCAGGGTATTGTAGGGGAGTGGAGAAATATCACAGGGAAAGGGTGGCCTACGTTGCCACAGAGGATTTTAGCCAATGCTACAGAAAGTTGAGACCAGTCCTCACCAGAGAACATGCTATGGAGGGCAGTGTGGCTCATCAAATAGGCTGTGTAAGTCTGGGTAGACTAAAGAAACAAATTCATTAACACTCACATGTACATAAGGAAGAGGTTTATATACAAGAGCAATGGAACACTGAGCAAACATCCCAGCCCGGTCCACTTCAAGTCCATAAATCTGATATTAGCCCATATGGCCAATTACAATCTATATATTCCTCTTCAGACTCATGAAACACATGCAATGAAGCCAAATGCAAGACAATCACAAGCCAGTGGGTAGAAAGTCTTCGGATCCAATGACGTTGTAAACTCTCAGTGCTAGCAGGGGTCTCCACTCGACTTCTCCCAGGGCTGCATCAGGGAGGGCCCATGTGTCTTGTCAGCTGCTATGTCTCCCAGGGTGTGAACCGAGAGTCTCCTACCACCAATGAGGAAATAACTGCTGGATTTCCCAGAATTCACAGGAGAAGGCCAGGCCTACACAGAGGGCTCATTGGCTATCTCCAGACTGACAGGCTAGACTTTACCCCTACTCTCTTAATCCTCAAATTGAAACCAGGTTAGGTGACTGCCACAGGCCACCCCTTGTCAATTTGATACTTCCACATAACTCTGTAACCATAGGTAATTTTCAAACAAACAATAATGAAATCATGTCTGTACCTAGCAGAATAAAACTAAAATGCATACCATTCAATATGTACAACCCTGATTTATAACATAACAGTCTAAAAGTGAAAGATATATTCAATGCCTAATAATTGCGTTAAGTAACATCTACACCTTGGTCCTATCATCCTATGAATTTTTTCCCCCACCTATGAAAGTTTGTAAGTCAACCACTTCGTGCCTTTGTCTCCCCATTTTGGGTATTCAAATTCTCTATTGCCCACTAACATCAGCCCAGGGTTCTGAGGAAGCAATCATGTTTTTCTACATAAGGGATCTTCATTCCATCTGGAACCTTGTGAAGACTGCACCCATAAGCAAAGTCAAATCAGCACGGGCCATCCACAAAGTTTGCAGTAATCTATACCTGTTCACAGACTCAAATACCCTATCATCTGGTGGCGTTCTCGTCAACTCAATGTGGGCTGCCTCTCTTAGCCTCACCAGGGTGTCCATTGCTTGCCTTACCTTAGAGCAGGGGTCCGCAAACTCTTGAGACCGAAGAGCCGATCCTGTCCCTCCTCACAACTTTACAATCACTCAAGAGCCTTCCATGTGTTTTTCTGAACAAACGAAATCACTGCGATCTGAAGTAATCACCTTCACGTGTTTTCAATGTGATTTCAGAGCCGCACTGAAAGAGCCGCGTAAGCCTCGGGAGCCCCACTTTGCCGACCACTGCCCTAGGCCATGGCCCCATTACAAATTCTCTGCAAGCCTAGCCCTCTCGTGCTAGGTCATGAACTTCAGACCAGTCAACCTGCTCTCGCCTTTTCCTGTAGTTCCTTGTAAACCAGGTCCATGCGTGTTAGTGGTCAGACTCAGCCCATCTCTTTATTGCTGTCTAGGCAATATAAGCCCTATCCCCGTGGCTATCCTCCCAGCTCACAGTAGGGTTTTCTTGTGGATGTCAAGAGGGCCACACCAGTGTTGGATGGGTCCTAAACGTAATCACTTCTGAGCTATAAGAAAGGGAAAGTTGGACAGCGGAGCATGGCATACTCTTGGGGAAATGGAGTCCACCGGCTCATGCTGGATGGCTGTGGATGCAGCCAGATGCCACGGGACAGGTGATGGAGGCTAGACCCCATGAGACCAGGGAACACGGGGGCTACAGAAGCTAGACTAGCAAGGACCTTCCCCTAGAGCCGGTGTCTCGACTTCAGACTTCAGGCCTCCTGCCCTGTGGGAACATGCATCTCTGTTCCTTCAGCTCACCCGCCTGAAGGGCTGTTTACCTTAGGTCAGCCCTAAGAAACTCAGACTGATGCCACTCCTGACACCAGCTTCAAATGCAGAGCCCCCTCCACCACCCTCAGGCCACCAATTTGCTGGAAGGATTCTCGGAACTCACTTTAAAGGATTGGCCTCCAGCTCTGGTTCTTCACTGGGGAAACAAAAGCTGAATCACACTCACTGCCATGGAGTGGAGTCTAACCTCTAGCCACCCCGCAGGACCAGGGAGAAGGGCCCCTGGGGTGTCCCAGCCTGGAACCCCCTACTACTGTTCCTTGTTAGTTGTCATGTAGTTGGTTCCGATTCATAGCGACCGTGGGCTATGAGAACCAAATGCTCCCTGCCCCCCACCCCCTCCTCCTGGCTCCTATGCTTCAGCCATGGCGTTCCTCCATCTCCCCGGGGGCCTTCCTCTTCTTCTTCACCGCCCCTCCATTGCACTGATTTGTCCATTTGAGGATTAAGGTTGTAGGCGTGGAGCCTAGCTTGTCAATCAGATCATGGCCAGTGAGGCTTCTCTGTGGGCATGCTCTTCTCCAGAGAACTCTGGGAAATCTGGTACTTCTTCCTTGGAGGCAAGAGACACCTTTCTCTCTCTGTTGACACCCTGGGAGGCAGAGCCGCTGACAAGACACATGGACCCACCCTGATGCAGCCCTGGGTGCTGGAGAAGCCATGCAGAGACCCTTGCCAATGCTGAGATTTTTTCAATGCCACTGCATCCAAAGACTTTCTATCCACTGCCCTGTGGTCCTCTGCATTCAGTGTCATTACATGTGTTTCATGAGTCTGAAGAGGACTTTCTAGTTTGGTATCAGACATATCTGCTAATATCGGACTTATGGACTTGATCTGGACTGGGCTGGAATGTTTTCTCAATGTTCAATTGCTCTTGTATGTAAACTTCTCCCTTACGTACACATGAGTGTCTCTGTGAATTTGTTCCTCTAGTCTACCCAGACTACCACACATGGAATATCGATGCTTTTGCAAGAGTGGCACTGGATTGTTCTACTATCACAATTATTAAAATCCCTCCCACCTTTTAACTTTCCTAGAAAAAATGGATTGTTTAAAGCAAAATGATGACAAAGTACTGTGGGGTTCACAGCAACACATCGGTAGCTGACATTGATGACAATGGCAGCATGGAGGGATGAGAGAAGTGAAATGGAAGGAAGGACATGTGTTGTAGAAAAGGTGAAGCAGTATGATATCTGTGATAACTACGCATACTTCAAACACCTAACTCTCTGATCAATGAGCCATACCTTATGAAACATGAGCAGGTAACATGGAATCCTAAACACTGCTCAGTGAATCCCCAAAGAAGACAGAAGACTCAAAGAATAGATGGGAAAATTATTTCTATTTTAAGTAGCGAGAGGGCAGACCAAAACTCAATGATGTTATAAGGTAATTATCTAGCCACTCCGATAAAAGACAGAGATTTGGAGACTAGATAAAAAGCCAGGACCAGCTACACACTACCTCCATGACATGCACTTGAAAGATGCCAAACTCAATTGCATGTCTACCTACTAGCGTAGTAGAGTTAGAGATGAAAAACCCCCCTGCCACCATTCTGTATTATAAATGAATGACATAATTGAAAGCCCAAAGGACAGGTATCTGTTGAAAGAGCACAGGAATCAAGCTGAAGTGCTCCTGTGGCCAACGTTACAACAGTGTAAGCCGTGAAGGCCACTCCAACGCATCCAACGGAAATGCTGCAGGTACTTGGATAGTGGAAAGACTGAACTTCTCGAAGCCTCTACCAGCAGGGTCATGAAGAAACAGAGTCAATTTGATGGCAATGGGTTGGCATCAAGCTGATTCTAATGATAGAGACCCGGTCGGAAAGATTCAAACTGCCTCATTGGATTTCCGTCGTGATAATCGCAGTGGAAGCTGACAACCAGATATTTCTATCAAGGAAATGTCAGTGAGTCTGAACTACAGGCCTTTTAATTATCCGATGATTGCCTACCCTTCTATCACCAGGACTATCTCTGTCTACATACATTCATATCCAGATCCCTACCTCACACTGTAGACAAACATTAATTCAAAGTGAATCACAGACCTCATCTAAAGGCTAGAAGTATACAACCTATAAAAACGCAGAGAGCGTTCTTGTGACTAGGGTTAGGAAAAGGTTCCTTAATAGAGCATGCATTTCCCCACCCTACAAAAATATCACAAAACACAAAAGTAAAATGTTATTAAAAAAGAATGCCAAGGAAATGAGCCATGGCCCCGGAAAATTACTAACTAGGGGCTAGACAGATAGTAGCTGGGATGAAAGTGTAGGCAAGGTGCAGTGTGAAGGAGGCCAGCAGAAATTACAGAGGCAGGTGAAGATACAGGAAGAGGGCAAGAGTTACAGACCACAGAAACACATTCTGTTACGTACATTATCCTGGGAAGATGGTGATTAGTGAGTCAATGGGCAGGTAGACACACAGCATGGGTAGGAGTGGGAGGAAGAACACAAGTGTATGCAGATTAAGACCTGGCAGCATAGTGGACTGCTAGCCAAGATGTTGGTGGTTTACACCCATCTCCTCGACTGCCTGCCACCTGATGGTCAGTTCCTGCCTGCATCTGATGGTCAGTTCCACTCTGTCCTGTAGAATCCCTGTGGCTTGGAATCAATGTGGTGGCCATGGGTTTGGCTTCCTGGCTTTTTCCCACATAGGTTTGAGAGAGGATATTTCTACAGTTCTCTTTGCTGCAAGTTACCTTTGCTCATGAACGCGGTGAAGTACACAGGGGAAGTGTTAGGAGAGCTTCTTCAGCTTAAAACAAAACAAAACAAAAATCACTGCCATCGAGTGGAATCCAAGTCAGAGCTACCCTGCAGGACAGGGTAGAGTTGCTTCTGTGGATTTCTGAGACTGTAACTCTTTGCAGGAGTAGTTTCCTCGACATAACCAAGCACCTTGAGTGAATGAGTCGCTGGACCCGCGGGCTGGGGCATGGCATGGAAGACTAACCAGGGTCAACAGATGGCTCATCGAACTCACAAAAGCCATTTTCTACATTCCACTTTGGTGAGTAGCGTATGGGGGTCTTTAAAAAGCTCATGAGCAGCCATCTAAGCTGTAACGATCGTCTCTCTCCCAAAGTCAAGGAACGGTGAGTGAAGAAAATCAGAGATGCAGGATTTAGTGGTGTGGTTTATCTTCATCACCGAGAACACAGGCTTCCACCTAGGGCAATCTCAGTCTCCACCACCCAGAGACCACGAGAACTAGAGGGTGCCCGACTCCCAGAACTACTGATTTGAAAGGGATTGCATGAGAAGGTCATGGATGGAGTGGGAGGAAAATGTGTGACACAATTCAAAATCATAAAGAAGCCCAGGTTTACTGGCCAGACAAAGAATGGTAGGACCCTTGAGGCTAAGACCCCTAGGCACCTTCCTGGTCTGGGAATTAACTCAATCCCTCTCCCCCACCCCCTAAATTTTTAGTCAAACAACAAACAGGTCTATAAGGGGAACCATCTGTGTTAGTCCGGGTAGACTAGAGGAACAAATTCATAGACACGCATATGGATATAAGGAAAAGGTTTATGTACAAGAGGAATGGGACAGTGAGAAAGCATTCCAACTCTGTCCAGTTCAGTTCAAAGGCATAAGTCCGATATTAACCCATATGTCTGATATCAGTCTATAAAGTCTCCTTCCGACTCACGAAGTCACAGGCCAGTGGGTACAGAGCCCCGGTGCTGGCAGGGGCCTCCCCAGGGCTCCTTGCTTCCATGGCTCAGGGTCCATCCAGTGGTGGTAGAAGCAACTCAGCACTGGCAGGGGTCTCCCCATGGCTTCTCCAGGTTCAGAGGTCTGGCTTCATCAGGGCAAGGCCGTGTGGCTTCTCCTCTGGCTCCTGCAACAGCTCGGACACTGCCATCTTGTCTTGTCCATAATTGTCTCTGAAACTAACTTGTCTCTGAGACTAACTCCCAACAACTGGGGAGATAGCTTCTCATCTCCACGAGGGAAATGTTGTGAGATTTCCCAGACATATCAGGAGAAAGCCACACACAGAGACCTCATAGGCTACTCAATGGCTATCTCTGGATTAACAGACTAGACACCACCCCTACATCCCAATCATGAAATGAACCTAAGCACATGAGTGCCACACCATCTCACCAGGGAGGTAGACACTCCCTTGAATAGTCAACCGTTTGAGCGCAAAAGGGCAGATTTACCCAAGGGTAAAATTCAGGAGTGTTAGGAAGAGGAGGAATGGATGTATGTATGGATTGCCATAAGAGTTGTACGAGTCCCCAATAAAATGATTTTTTAAAAAAAGGGAGGAGGAATGGGCTGGAGAAACAGGGAGGAAATGAGATAAGGGGTGTTACATTGTTACGTTGTAGGGACTGCAATCAATGAGATGAGACTAACTGTATGGATTGTGGGATGGAAAGTTGGTTTCACTGTATCAACCTTCGTCTTCAACTGTTTCCTCACAGAGCCACCCTCTGACCACAGACTGACGGCAGTTCAGTTGAAGTCAAGAGCCGCGTGGCTGTGTTGCTCCTCCCATCACCACCTGCGGGCCTTTATCAGCTGAGAAGAGCAGTTGAGTAGCTCAGGAAACAAGAAAGTAGGTAGTGAAATCGTGACATGTGTAGGGGCAGCGAGAAAAATCCGTGCCCTGCTGTGGCTCATTCTTTTTTAAACGTTTGATGAAGTCCCCTCCCCACCCCTCAAACACTGGAAACAATGCTTGCCTTTCAAAGGACCTCAGAAAGCAAAACGACAAGCCGCAGACAGGGAGAACATGTGTGAAGCGCACACACAATCTGGCAATAGCGACACTGGCACACATAGGAACATATTTCAGCGTGGTCCGACCCAATGCTAAAAAGTAAGAACAGAGATTTGAACAGATCCTTCCGCAAGCGGCGCGTGTGAATTGACAGGTAGGTGCGTGGTTCCTGGTCCCGTCTGAGGTTATTCACGGCTATTAAGTGGATCCCGACTCACGGCGACCCCATGGGACAGAGCAGAACCGTTCCTGTGGGTTTTTGAGACGGCAAACCTTTGGCTATTGATATTAGGTGCCATCAAGTCGGTCCTGACCCATGGTGACCCTGCGCAGCATAGAACGAAGCACTGCCCGGTCCTGTGCCATCCTTCCCATTATCCCTCTGTGCGAGCCCATCGATGCAGCCACTGCGTCCCTCCATCTCGTCTAGGGCCTTTCTCTGTTTGCTGTCCCCCGCCCCCCGCTTTGCCAAGCATGGTGTCATTCTCCAGGGACTGGTCTCTCCCGACGACATGTCCAGAGTATGTGAGACGGACTGAGTTTTGCTAACTTTGCACTACTCCTGGTTGTACTTCTTGTGAGACAGATTCTGACCGTCCGTGACACGTTCCAGCTCCTTTCTCAGCGCCGTCGTCCACACGCATCGACTCTTCTTCAGGCTTCTTTCCTGGAGTTGAACCTCTTGCCTTTCTCCCCCAGAACAGTGGGTGGCTTTGAACTACAGACCTTGTGGTCAGGGGTCCAATGCTTTGCCCCGGCCACACCAGTGGGGCTCCTCGTGAGCAAGCCTGGCAGTGTGAAAAGATCCGAGGCCCGTGAGCGGTTCAGTGACAACTTGCTGGAAAGAAAAAGCAATACGTAGCCCGTGAGAGGAAGCCCAGGGCGGCCCACACCGCGGGCAGGGAAGGGTCAGTCAGTACCTCGTCAGCGCAGGAGTTTGACCCCTCGCTCTTTTACCTGGACTCACCTCATCTCCACAAGTGGGGAGGATGAATGGGAATGTCAGGGAATGGGACGTCCCTACAGCAGGCCCAGAAATAGAAGTTACCTAACGTCACAAGCCTGTCTGATCTCATCAGCAAAATAAGACTCAGGGAGGGCCCGAGGGTCAGTCCTCAGGGAGGGTGGTCGAGCCCGGGTTGGTCCCCCAGCCTCTTACACAGGGCATCTTTGACAGCTGGGGAGGCCTGATGAGATTCCCACCTCCCCCCCCGCCCCCCCAAACTCCCACTCTCATGCCTGGCCTGGCCGGCCCATACCCCAGGGAGGGAGAGAAAGAAAGCAAACAGGGAAGTCCTGCCTTCGGACTGGACAGGAATCAAAGCTGCCGTCCTTACCTTGGTCACGGGATCAGAATCATAGCCTGGAAGAGGCATGAGAAGTTTGGAAAGGCCCACCAAGGCAGCACCATGGGGACTCGGCTCAGCCTTCCTCAGGCAGTTGGGGACAGCAGGCCCTCAGGACGACACCCAGGGCCCCAGATTCAGCTTCCATCCTGGCTGCTCCGTCCAGGTAGGGAGCTCAGAGTCAGAACGGAATTACGAATCTTACATGCAGAATCCAGTGTGGCTGATTAGAAGAGAGAAACAGAGCTGTCTGATCAGATGGAGCACAGGGTTCAAGGGCGCCAATGGGATTTATTGATCTTCTGGACGCCGGCTCTAATCAGAGCGTTCAGGCCCATGAGTTGAAGCTGCTGGCCTCTCTGCGTGGGTCTCATCTCCCCTAGTCTTCACCCGAGGAATCCAAGAAGACCCAGTTCTGTTCCAGCCCGTGCCCCAGGCAGGCTTAGGTGGGAAGTGTGAATTCAGGTTGCCTCCTCCTTGGGGCCCACGGCCAGCTCTTGACATTTGCTAAAGCAGGAAACACAGTGGAATGTTATGCCTTGGTTCCCAGTCTCAAGGTCGGCAGTTGGAAACCAACAGCCGCACTGAGGCAGAAAGATGAGGCTTTCGGCTCTCGTTAAGATTTGCCTCCTGGAAACCCCAAGTGGACAGGTCTGCTGGGCCGCCCCGTGGGGTCACCGGGAGTGGGCATCAACCTGCTGACAGTGCATTTGTTTGCTTGGGGCTGAAACATCCAACATTTTGTTGAAAATAATGTTTACTACCGGTCATATGGTGAGAGGGTGCGTGTGAGTTGTGACACAGTCCTGAGTTGGGATTCTAGCAGCTTCGGTGGGCTCTTAAGTCCGGACTCTGGGGAGGTCAAAGTCAGACTGTGCTGCTCATTCAGAGGCTGTGGTTCAGAACAGCTGGAACCAAGCCTCAAAGACCCGCTGCTGCAGAGTTG